>WYDI02028120.1:0-80852 GCA_009867235.2 Psittacus erithacus | reverse complement strand
AGTTTGGGTCAGGTGTCCTGTCTCTGCTTCCTCCCGGCTTCCCCTCCTCCCTGGCAGAGCATGAGGCTCAGAAAGTTCTTGGTCAGAGTAAACATTACTGAGCAGCAGCTAAAAACATCGGTGTTATCTGCACTGTTCCTAAGCCAAAAGTCAAAAGCACAGCACTGCACCAGTTACTAAGAAGGAGAAAAATGACTGCTACTGCTGAACCCAGGACACCTGGACAAAGCAAGAATATTCTGAGTGCTCGAGAAGCCTATACTATAGCTAGACCCCCCCATGCTGCTGAAGATAAAGGAAGAGTTTGGAGTTGTCCATGTTACAACTGTAGCATGAAGGATCACCAATAGTCTGAGACTTGAGAGCTCTTAAGATGTACAAATCTCTGTTCACAGGATGGAGATACCAGAAAGGATGTCAGTATCTGCATCTCAAGAATATGCCTGCAGACGTATGGATACGAGTAGTGCCTGACCTCTTAGATTCAAGAAAGTCTGGTTCAGTTCAACTAGCTCTAATAAGATTTAAACACAGAAGGCTGATAAATACTTTGTTTGCACTTGAAGAGATTTCAGACTTACACCTGTTCTTTAAAAAAAGGTCTAGGAGACTGCACATGCATAGTTGTGGAGGATTATACACCAGAAGGGCCTACTGGAAACCCCACATTGCCATGTATGTACTGATATTATTTTTTTTGTTTCAAGAAATTTGATATTATTCTATGATTTGCAGGTTCTGTGTATAGAAAGGTTTTGCTCACCCTAAGAGTAAAGAAAGGACTGTGTTGTCTGTAGTTCCAAAGAACATTTTGTGGACAGAGATGAAAAGTTCACGGCTTTATGTTGTTCATTTGTTCTTCAGCTCCTTCCTTTTCACTGCTGCATCTGATTCACTACCCAGAGAAATCAAAGGAAGTTTTTTCTGATCAGTACTCCTCTGTTGGTATCAGATACAATCAAAGACTGGAAGTTTATTACATTTCAAAGTGCTGGGATTTAGTGACAGATCAGATCAAATTGGCTAGGGGAAACTATCACGGATCAACATTTAAAGTGCACTTCCTTTTTCTTAAGTAAAATCTGGCCTGTTGTCAAGGAAGGAAACTTTTCATATTTTGATACTCACTTTCTCCTTTCAACCAAAGTCACATAAAAACCCCCACATATGTATGAAACAATAGTTAGCTGTTTGGATTTTCTGTTAAGTGGGAATTATTATGATTTCTTTATTTACCATGCGCTGCAGAAAAGACACTTTATTTCCGAAGAACCAGAAATTATTCTAGACCAAAGTCCTCCTGTACCACCAATAATACAGAAGACAATTTATGGAAGTATGAAATAGACTTACCTTCATTTCTAAGTTCATTTTACATTACCTGACTAATGGAATGAGGTCATAGTGTTAATTAGATAAGAACATTTCTCATCCTCAAAAACCTTTACCAAACATTTTCTAGGCATGTAGGTAGTAGCTCATGGTATCTCCTTCAGGCCTACCTACACTGTGCACACACTAACACACAAGAGAATCTAGGTGGTAAATCTAAAAGGCACAACACAGAGTTGTGTGTGGCAACTCTCTCAGAACAAGAATCTGCCTGATGAGCTGGAGTACCACACTAGAACAATGTGCCCATCTTGCTCCTGAGACTGATTGTCTCAAACACCCCTGGCTTAAACTGTTCTCACCAGCATCTTCACAAAGCAGGAACCTTTTTTATTCCTTCAAACCCTCTTACAATCAAAAGAAATCAGTTTCCAGCAACAGAGATATAAGTCAATAAAGCAAGAACAGCTTTAGGATGCATTTGTGAATCACGGTGTAGCAGATCTGAAAAAGCAGCAGCATAGTTGTGCCTTATAATTCAGCTGACAGGAATCATGACTTCTTCACATGACAAGTCCCATCAAAATCACAACACATCACAACACAACACAAGAAGCATCACAAGGACTTTAGGTGCTGATATTGCAAGTGACAACACACAAACTGCTGAGACTACACACTGTCCCACTGAACATCAACAGAAATACTTTAAGATCCCACTTTCTACCCTGGTGGTATCAGTTGCTGAATTTGAGTTACATTTTGCAGTCTTGTAGGAGAATAGTCAAACAGGGGCAAATACACAGAGAAAGAAAATAACTCATCTGCTTGTGTTTTTAAATACAATGGTTATGATATTCTTCAGTCAGTAAACTGCATCGCACAAAAGTTTTCCACCAAAAGCATGCCACAGATTCATATACATGGTACTAAAGAGCATATAGTGTAATTTTCAACTTCATACCCAAAATATGTGTCTCCTTTTAAAAGTGAGGCAACTAGCTTTAAATGACTGACCTGAAAAAACAAACAAACCAAAGGGAAAGAGCACTGTACTCGGGGTTTTTTTAACCACAGTATAGCTAAGCAAAGTCACAGTAGGTAAGATTTGCCACACGCACGCCACATCAAAAGCAGAAGTTCCTAGTACTCTTGTCTCCATCAGGACCAGACCAACAAAAAGCAAAAGAGCACACTTCTTAGAGTGAAACTGCAAGAAACAAAGGTTCTGCCACTCTCAAAAATAAGCCATGGAGCTGGGCACACAAAGTGGTCTCTCCACCTGGGCAGCCACCAGCTCAAAGTCTAGATGCACAACAGAGAGGAGCTTCAAACCTTTCCCAGTCATTCAGCACTCAGCATGACTTACAGTACAACTCACCTGCCAACCTTAAACAGCAGAAAACCAGATTACATGAGGAGGGTCATAACAACTTTAGAGTCCTCTGATCTTGGAACAGTAAGAATTCAAGTGATTCAACCTGTTTGCCCTTAATGCTACTCTTCCATCCAGTTTGCTGCTAAAATGCTTTCATCACTCTGTTTGTAGACATCCACAGTATAAACATGGAAAATGTAGAAGATATGTAGCCTAATGTGTTTCAATTTTGCACATAAAACTGCAAAAAGATCAGGAATTAATCTGATTTAACTACTCCACCTTAAGTCCATTAATTACTTCTGATTCTTGAGTTTTTCAGTGCAGACAAATGTACTTTCATCTAGAGTCTGAGCTTCCAGATCTAGATGAAAGAGTTCAAGGAGCATATTCCAGAAACAGGTTAGCATCTCCATGCCTAAACCTCATTAAATAATTTTGTGAACTTACCCAATACAATTCCATTGCAAAACAAAAGAGATTAATCACCTTCAGTGTTCTACAGAGTAGGTCATGTGTGCCTAACTGCAATAGACTAATTTAAGGCAGGCTCCCCAGATAATCTACTGCTCAAGAGGGTTTTAGCTGATAATGGTTGGAGGGTTTATGGTTTGGATTACCAGCTGAACTGGTATATTGAAAATACCAAAAATGGATCTCAAGAGGAAGAAAATACAGGACTTTCCTCTCTGACCTTACATTAACATTGGTCTCCCATCTGGGTTTTTAAGAGTTCCTTCTAGAGCAGTTGATATGCAACAGGGTAGATGCTCTGAGATGAACACTTTCAGGTGGCCCTGAGGCACCAATCTGTTGCCTGGAGATGGCGCTGGTATGAGTCTCGCTCAGTATTTTCGAAGATTTTCCATCTATCACTTAAAGGGGGGTCAAAGATATTGATTATTTTGCAGGGCTTCTGAGGGTGGAAATTACCATTAGATTAGGGGAAATCTGAGTAAGTGACACAAATGCAAATAGTAATTTGCTCCAGGAAAGAGAGACTGAAGTCAAGCCTGCTGCAGTTATTCATCTGGGTTTTATGACACTTCTCAGCCATGTATCACAACCTGCCTTCAGGGAACAAGTGAAAAACAGCCCTACTGTTCCCAACTCAACCCAGATATTACCTGCAGTTCTTACCTGCAAATATGGTTTTGGAATTATACCTCAGGGAGAACTCATGCCTCAACACTTCTCACTGTCCTAGCTCTCTCAGAGAAGGGCTGCTACTTTTTCCTTTGTGCCTCCACTGACCCCAGCATGCAGGACTGAGGGCAACTGGGGCCAGCCACTTTCCAGAGGAACTTTAAAACCCAGGTATTGAACAGCAACTCAGGGCATGCCATGTCACTCAAGTGCTTAGAAAATCAACCACAGGAATTGTCAGGTTTCAGATAGCACCCAAACAGCAATATGATGGCAGCTGATACTCTGCTACACATGGCCAGGGTTGGAACTAGATGATCCTTTCCAACCCGAACCATTCTATGATTAATGACATTCTAAATTTTCTATTTTACATGTATTTATCTTCTTCACAAGAGGAAGAAAGAATAAAGGTGAGCAGAGAGCCTCTCAGAAGTGTTGTTACAGACAGGTAATTCACAGTGCATGTTCTCCCCCACAATGGTTGTGTATTTTTTCAACTTATTTATTTTTTTATATATATATATGAAAAAAAGGTATTTTCAGACAACATAATGCAACATGAGATTTCACACGAAATTTTAAAAGACTAAATTAAGCAAGATTGAAAGACATAGGAAATTGCTACATTAAGTAACTCGGACTCTATGAATTTTCACAAATTATAGACAGATTATAGACTCAAGGCACAAAGGAAAGATGATCCTTTGTTGCTTCCTGCACCACGCCTGAAAGACCACAGAGCCCTGCCACCTTTTTGTGTAATCTAAAGACTAAACAATACTCCTTGAAGTACCTAATCCCTACAGCCACCAGCCTGCTTCCTGCCTGTGCCCTCAGGTAAATCACTGGAGCTTCTGAGCCCTTTCTTCCATTACGTTTCTAGGTCCTTAGATTTGCAGAATTATCAACATTGTTTCTGACCAGATCTCTTCCAGACTCCTTCCCATCACAAATCATACTGCTTATACATCTCATGGCCTACTTTTCCTATCAGCAATCCTTTTTCAGCATCTCTTACAACCATATTTCCTTTACTTCCAGCTTTTCCATGTTTCTTTAATGACACTACCTACTTCCTGCCTCTCTCTTTTCTTCTGCTGCTCTGTCTAGTAGTTACAATTTCTTTCCTTTCTCTCCATAAATGGTTCAATACACCCTTTGGTTCAATACCTCTTCCACAGGTTGTATATGTGCTTCTCTTCACCACTCAGTGTACCCTCTGCTCTTCCATTCTTACATTTGATTTTGAAGCTACATTCAACAAAATCTAAATGCAAAGCCAGAAAGAAATAAAGCACTAGTAAAGCTCTGATCATATCACCATACATCTTCCAGCAAACTTTAGCTTTAGCAGCCTTGCTAACAGTTTAATAAGGAGGGCCTTTAGATCTCATTCAGGTAACACACCTGGAGCAGTACATGGCTGTGTTCAGCTGTCTTGGCTCTACCTCACATCATTAGCACAGAGATTGCTGTGCTCCATGAAGCCAGGCATTACTCTCAGTGTATAATATAAACACTGCATAAGCAAGCAAAACTTAATGCAGGAAAAAACCTACTTACTTCATATTAGTAAAGCATTCTGGAAAATAATGTCCCAGAGGATTACTGTTCTTCCAGTTGTGTGGCCTGCAGCCTTATGACTTTCAGCAATCCAGCTGAGGCAGTCAATAACCTCTCTGAAAGACACTGTTGCCCACAGTGAATAATTGCTTAATTAGATGGAGCTAGGGTGTTCTATCACATGTGCAATGCTTTATGAATAAAATCAAGCGTATCTTGCTTTCTAAACATTCATCTTACCACACCAACAAACTGGGGAAGTGACAGCTTGCTACCAGGAGGAAATCTACCAAAAAGAGGTATCTGTTACGTTTCAAAAAAGGAGTGCAACTATAAACAGTTCAAACAACTCAATAGTCTGCAGTGCTGACAGTCATAAATGCTTATGTGGTACAGAAGCAGAGAAAAGCTCCAGCCAATATCAGGACCCCACTGTGATGAGCTGCATCAATGTGGGAAAACAGCCTGGTGAAATTTTCTCAGCAAAAGTAGCTCCATGGTCACTCCCCTTCTATGCTTACTCTAATTCCCCACTATGGATGCCATTATACTAATCCACTTCCAAACTAGTTGGAGGCCATTTCAGAAAGATCCTTTGGATTGAGCGTGGCCACATGAAGAGTTTGCACAAAAATAGCTGACATGTTTTAAATTCACATTCTACATGGTTTTGAAGCAGCTTTCATGTACAAGTATATTTCCTAAACATAAAATTTCTGCCTTCAAGGATTTATTATCCAAAAATCCAATCTCAAAAATGTTTATACATCTTCTCAGCTTGTGGTACACAATTAAAAATTCCAGTGTGTTTCAAGAAGGTTGCATAAAGTTTCATGACCTAAAATGCAGGAACAGCTTTTAATTTCTGAGTTAACTGGAGGTGATCTCCCTTGTGTCAAACTCCTAACAACAGGTCAACAAATTCTGTAGGAGGTCTTTTCAAGCAATATTTAAATTCCTAGTTCATAAGAGAAGACTATAAAATCAGCATATACTTGAGTGAATACTGCACTTCTCAAGAGGCTAAAATCACTTATACTTCCCACATTTCAAACATTTTGTTAGATCGAATACTATAAAGACACATGCTAACACTTTAATTATTTGGTTAGTCAATTACTGAGTGTTTTCTATACAAAACTGGTGCAAAATAAATTCACTGATTAATTTAACTCTTCAGAAGGTAGTGCAAAGAGTGAACAGAAGGATGAAAAAGGACTGTAAATAATACTACTGTGAAAAGGTTTTGTAATCTGTGTAGTGCACAGAAAATCCCTACAAACAAGACCTAAAGAAACATTGTGTGAGATATATAGATATGGCTAGAAGCCCAGGGGAACAGTGACAGTAATTCAGATAAATCCAAAGATTAATTAAATAGAGATGCTGCTAGTGAAAAAATATTCCAATGCCTGTTCAGTACAGAGTTGAGGGCAGAAACTGTCAGGTCTCACAAATGAGTGACACTGTCCAAAGAAGGGAATAACCCAACTGAGAGCAAAGATAGTGTACTAATTCCACTGAGCGTCTCTACTGATAGGTCTCTGCAAAAAGTTCTGGCAAAATGAAGGTGCTGTGGTCCAAAGGAAGCCCTGAGGAAACAATCAGAGACTCTGATGAGTGGAAGATGGACTGGGTAACAGTGAAGGCACAAATGCTAAAGGCAAATGTGGATGGTGCATATTGGACTAGTTATCTTTCTACAGTAACTGTCATCACTGATGTGTCATGAAATCTCCTTTGAAAGCTGGTAATATACTGAAGATCATGAACTTAGAGAATGTACATGTAATTCATCCCTTCTATAACATTCCACATGTGACATTAATAGCTCAAGCAGGATATTAAAGTATAAGTTCCTCAGCCCACCCTGGTCAAGAATAGGTGGCCAGAAGGCTAGCCCTCAATGCCTGCCTGCAGAGAAAGTCATCAAGCCTTCACATCTTTATTCTAAACTGCAGTTCTCAAAGATGTGGACCATGGGTGAGTGAAGACACCAAAGCTATCGGAGGAGAAAGAGAGGAGATTAAATTTGTATAGAGAAAGTCCTATTGGCTACTCAATGCAAACTTTGAAGCTGAAGCAGTGAAATTAAGTGGGAAATTAGATTGGAGGGAGGCTGTCCGGAACACAGATACATTTGGGCTATGGTTGAAAAAGGATAAGCATGGCTACCTACTTACTGAGATTAACTGGATCTTTTTGTGTGTGTTTGTAACATTTCCTTCCAAATTGTCAGGCAACAGTATGGCCTTAACTCTTTCTTGGCCTTGTTTGACCAGTTAAGTTTGAAGTTGGCCACGGGGTGGCTTGGGAGAAAACCACTGAACTGAGCAGATAACAAAAATTTCAGTGTGACAATGATCCTTGTAGACCTGCCGGCATTTTTAGGACACACAATGCTGAAGGCTACTTCTTGCTACACTGCTAATGACCCTTATTTGCGGTTGGTATCACTGGTGCCAAGCCTTGGAAAATAGTTCCCTGTGGCAAACACAAACCAGCATTTCTCTTGCAAAAAGCAGATGGATGAGCAGTACCCTGGGGTTTAGGCAAAGCCTGAGGCATCACACTTGGGAAATTTTCAGTTATATCTCTCTTTCCTGTGGTTTTATAATTTAAGGAAAGGTTATAGAAGACACCAGGCAAATGCTGTCATAACCTAGGAAACATTTCTGAAAGTCATACGGTTACATTGCTTTACTGGTTACACTTTTTTGTTAATCAAGGCAACTGCTGCAATCTCTTGTTCCACTTCTGTGGTGATAAATGCCTTTGGTTCTCAGCATCCCAATTCACAGTGAATACTTGAAAGTACTGCAGATAAACCATCTGGGGTAGCAAGAAGAAAGAGGGGCAACAGCTGCTATTTTAGAAGCCAGTGGATTAAGTGTGTTAGTCTCTTTCTTGATCTACATTGTGTAATGTTGCAAAAGTCATATAGTGGGAAATACCCTGGACCAGCTGGTTGTGAAAGTAATTTGGGTTGGTATCTCACAGTCTGCAGCTGCCTGGCTTGTATAGAGAGCCACCGTTCTCTGAGTGAGCCGTAACTTAAAACAAGCTTTTGTCATTCATCATATGTTATTCCTCATCAGCTACAGTCTTGGGTTTCTTTGGGTTCTGCCAGGCATGTGGTTTTCATGGGAACTTAGTGCCAGCAGCCCCATAGAAACAGTCTGCATGAAAAATTCATTTACGTCAAATCACTGCAGCATCTAGTTTATCAAAGCAAGTGCTTCTACACTCAACCAGTGTAAGCCACAGATGGGAGGTTTTAGGCAATCAGCTGTAAGATTAGGAAGAAATCTGAATATATAACCTACTCACGCGTTTCTGAATGTAAAAAATAAATACCCAGTGGCACAGGAACAGTAGGCAGCAGGTCACTGCTGTCCATCAAATATTTTATCAGCTTCAGTAATGGAACATGGATATTTATCTGGGATGAAAACACACTGCTGTATAGTCTGCTTTGATTAACTCATCACACAAATCCTCTCTTACAAGAATTTTCAGGAGGTATTGAAAGCATTATTAGAAATGTCAAGGCTAGAACTGTCAGGTGCTAGAGTGTGCGGGAGCCTCAATTGAACAAGGCAGCACATAACAAAACCTTCTGAGTTAAAAACGCTTGCTTAATTTAACTTTCTTACATGAAATAAAAACCTGAGTTTGTTTTCTAATTCTTCCCTTGCTGTTCAGACAAGCATCTCCACTTTAGAACATTATTTTGATTTAGTTTCCAGCTATGATTTCCCCAAGTACCTTTGCCAATTGAATGTCTCAAGTTAGGTGACTCCTATAGTTTTAATATTGCCTCAATAATTACATATCCCTTATATATCCAGAAATAAACATAATTTTTCAAAGAGATGGTATCAGAAAAAGATGCAGATTGAGTTGAAGTACTTAGGGTAGCTTGGATGTTGACAGAACATCCCACAGACTGACCAATACTGTTTGGGAGTTCCTAAGAAACCTGTGAAGACTGTAGAAACACTACAAAAAGCAATTAGACCCTTGAAGGAGAAGGAATTTTACATGGTTTTGTTACTAAAAGACCCAACTAAAAATGAATACAATTAGAAATAAAGTTTTTATAAGATTCTCTCAATTTATATTCCAAATCTCTGCCAATTCCTAGCTGCAGGTTTTGTGACACTAATCTATTTTTTACAGCCACACAGCATTTTTATTAAACAATTTCCTGTCTTAGAAAATATTCATTTCATAAGCAAAATAAAATAATAATAAAAAAATAAATCATAAAGCTGGAAAGGTCTGCATTTTTGTATTTGTATGAAAATCTAACTATTTTATTTGGATGTTTTATTACAACGCCTCATGAAATTCATACACTGGCTGCTGAATGCTCCCATTCTCCCCTGCACATTGTGCTCCCAAGCTGGATTTTCTCTTCCATCATTAAAGACCTCTCAAATGGGATGAGGCTGTCATAGACCCTTTATGAAGGAAGGAAATTATGAACCAACAGGGAAATGTTCTGGAATCCAAAATATAACTGATTTTAATTAAATGTTCCATTTTGAAGTGTTTTGCCAAAACCCATATTTTTTTCAAGACAACAAAAACAAACTGAAGTCTCCATACAGCTTTATTTTAAAGTTTTGTCAACAGTAGGAAACCATCAGGCACCACTGTGTTTGTCCATACAAATGAGTTATCTAAGTGTGGGAAAGCTAGAAAGCCCTAAATTTAGCCACAATAAACCCAGAGTATTTCTGCAATGACAAAATTGGTACTGAAATAATTACAATTATAATTTAAATCATAGTAGGTCAACTTTAATTTATTCAGGCAGAATTTATTCTTCCCATAGGAACATCTGTGACACGGGCTGTTGGAAAGTGACAAGTATCCCATACTTGATTCTGATTTCTTTTACTAAACCAAATATATTTACCTACACTAGGTAAATATCAGCATAGTAAATCCAGAAGGCCACTGCAGCCAGGGAATGTTAAACTCTTTGCCCTCCACAGAAGGAGAGCAAACAGGATCTGCGAGAAACAGGAAATGAATGCCTGAGATTCTCTAGCATAAAGCAAGCATTCCCTCTAAGCTTGCATCAAATGTTGTTCAGTCACTAACTGCTTTCTTCACCATAGTTTTCAAAGTGAGAAAAAGTGTGATACTGCAAAGAGGGTGAAGAATGGTAAATTTGAAGGAATAATATCATAATAACCCTACTAAGAGTCATTGCCTGTTTTAGTCCTAGAACCACATGTTCTTAATAAGATAATTTTTTTAATCTGTTGTGTTTTTTAGCATATACATTGTTTGTTTCCCTCTTCCCACACAGTTTGACGGGTAGTTTCTTTCTCTTGTTTTGTTTCTCTTTCATCCGGTGGTTTTCAGGAACAAGAACTGTGTGTTTTGAATTTATAGCACATTAAGAACAATTGAATTTAAAGCCATAATCTGATGCAAAGGCATTCAAATCACTACAAATAATAAAAGGCAGATATACATTGTCCTAGACTGCTTAGTTGCAAATGCAAGAGTTATGAGTCAAGACTAAGCTGTAGTGGCATTTTGGCTGTCTCAATGTAGACTAAGCCAGAGATGGAATGCCTGCTCTGATCTTCAGAAACTGAAGTCCAGTTGCTGTGTAGATTTTGAATATTCATTTGCATATGCAAATGACATCATTGTTTATGTAAATTGGACATTTATTCACACAGCTGAGTAGAAAATGTGCAATATGTCCATGCACAATTAGTGGAAGCAACTGTGCTATCCACATACACAAAAGTAACCCTGATTACAAGAAGCAGCTACCAAGTAACTTCCAGGTCAATGCCATATGCTCCATGCTTCAGCAGCATGCAGTCAGTGACATTAGTTTGACAGTTATTGTCTGAAATTGCCAGTAAATCCAAGATGGGAAAGAAATTAATTTTCAGATACAATAACAATAGAGAGATGGCAGTCGTAACTTTCATATTAAGACAGGAGGAAAAGCAGAGATCATTTAACTCCATATTCCTGAAAATTGTTCTGGGAGCAGACCTGAGCTGTCACCACTTCACCATCACAGACCGCTCACTGTTCTCTGGCTACAGCAAATACTTCTGCAGCATCTACACATGTATATGGTTGTAAACATGCAGATAAGCTAATGAGACATGTACTGAGATTGCTGCAAAGTAATTCATTATTCTGTTTCAGTTATTCATCCAAAAATAATTAATGCATGCAGACTTCGAACACATCATGCAGGTCAGGTTTGGCAGGGAGGCTTTGATAAGTGAGTTAATGATAAAAAAGTCTTTTCTAGAAATATAAAAGTTACCTCATGACAACTTTGAAAGTCTTTCTCATATCATCCTGTGATAAGATGCATTTCTTTATTCTCAATTTACTTCTCTGTGGCATGTCTACTCTGAAGCATAAGTAAAATGGAAACCCCACTGAGAAAAACGGAAGGAAGGAGAGAAAGTATTTTTCAAGGAACAGAGGTACCTAAACGTTGACCAAAATATCTATGGATCAACACTGAAGGCACATTTTTAACCCATGTTATTTAGTCTTAAGAAAGATTGATACAGCTATCAAAGTTATCATATATACATATGACATTGATGCCATTTTCATGGAAATAAAGGGTGTACATAAAGTCATTTGACTCTGCTAGTCCTTCTTTACTCAGTGAAATTGAGTAAAAACATGGTTTTAAGCTGAAGAGAAGCCCCTCAGACCCCCAGATTCTTCTTGAGCACCCCTACAGGTCTATACACATTTTATTCTTTACACTTTAGCAATAACACAGCTGTTCCCCAAATGTGTTCAACAACTGTTCTCTAAAATGCCATCAGTTTCATAGTGTAAATGGGTCCTAAAATAGCTAGAACATTATGTCTTTACCATTATATCTTCCCTCCTGGCTGCCAGATTGTTCTTTTTTCCTTCTTTGATGGATTAAGTAGAACCACAGCAATTTGTTGATTTGAAAACTAAGCAATCTCTTTAAACCGCCTCTGTGCTTATTCACTGCTGTCACTGACTCTACCTGAATTCATTTTGGAGCCTGCATTATAAAAGCTTTATTCATAAGGAATTTGCATATGCAAGCAGTGTTGACAAATCTGATAGAACAGACTAATTTCATACCAAGAGTCATCTTTCAAGATTTACCTTTTTGGCTCCTTTGCTGACCTTGACTCCCTTCCCTTGTCTTTTTAGGTTGATTCTGCAAGCATTTAACTTTTAAGGAATGTCCTTTCACAGATGCCCCTCTTGTTGGACTGTACAGAAGTACTATCAGTTACAGCATTCTTTCAAGATCTGCCAGCAACAGTGCTGTTCAAGCATCAGTGTGATTTTTCCTGAAACCAGCAAAGAGAATAGGCCCAATTCCATTCCCAGAAACGGGGAAGAAATTAATTAACAAGTGACTTGACATTAGAAAGACATCCTTCTCTGCAACTTAAGTGCTCCCTTCTTCTCCACTGAGAGGTGTGTGGGATCACAGGCCAGCTGTTAAGGTTTGGCTATGACAGCACTTCACTCAGAGGGTATAAATACAGTTATGTCTCAGAGCAAGAATTAAAAAACCAATTGTCACCCCAAAACCTCAAAATGGAGCAAAAGATTGCACTGGTACAGCAGGGAACATTAGCAAGGTCAGCTCATTCTGCCTTTTCCCTTAGTTCACCAATAGATGGTGGCAAAGACCCCCTCTGAAGCTACCACGAGATTTGCGCAGTTAACATTTTTTAAATCCCCCTGGTAACATGTAAAATGGGGAAGTCAGATGCAGATATCTCCCTTGCAACAATCACCTATAAACAATTTACTAACTTTCTTATTCCTAACATACCTGTACATAAATATTCTGTTAGTGCTAGCTTTCTGTATTTTCAGATATGAATGTTTTTGTTTCCTCTTTCTTAAAGTAACAATAGTGTGTCTCTTTAATTTCATGCAACAGAGCATAAAGAGGAACATCAAAGCAAGCTCTTCTGAAATAGGTTAAGAAATTACACTTGTTCCTAAGACCTTGGCACATACCTGTCTGAGAGGGAGGAGGGACTGGAGAAGAAATACTCAGGGAAACTGATTTCAACCTCTTGTTCCTGTATGTACCATTTTGAAGAGCAGGTTGCTCTCTTCTGAATCACCAACAATAGAGGCAACTTCGTGTCATTTCCGGAGACTCCATCTAGCTGCAAGCCATTGAGCCTGTGGCTGGCAGTATTTGGTGGTAAAATCAGCAAAGATTATTTTGGTTTGATTCAAAGGCTTTCAAGTTCCATCTTTATGCTTCGGGAAGTCGTGAAAGAAATCTGCTCCTGCTTGACTCAGGAACAGAGTGGTAGGGGTAGAGCACTGAGAGTGGCTGGAACACTAAGGGTGGCTAAGTCACTAGCACAGGTGATTTATAAAACAGGAGCTCTAAATGTTTACAAAGAATTCATCACAATACTGGCTGAAGTAAACCAGATGTGCTAGCCAAATTACAGAGCACATACTGATATCCTGCCTATCTTAATATGTCACTGTTTTCAGTTCATGGTGGTATTCACCACCTCATCTTATGATCCTGTGTAATGCTGCCAGTAAATGACTGTCCCATTCCACACCAGGTTTTGTGAGATGGCAAGAAGAAGTTTTATTAATCTTTTAATTGAGAACAAAGAGCTTTGAGGTCCTTGGGTTTAAATTGATTTTAAAAAAAGTGATTTTAGTCTCTCTGCTGTCAGGCTCACCTCTGAACACAACTGTGCCAGTTTCTTTTACCACATACCTTTTTAGAGCACTTCATAAGGATTTTTTTTGTGTGTTTAGATAATTCTCTTATATGCTTTTTAGTTCTCTGCATGTCTCCAACATAGGGATCTCTGGTCAGCTTGTTTGTAAAAGTACCTATATATCAGCATAAATAACTCATTCTGCATCAAGCTTTCCATCTCGAAACTAAGAACAAAGCTGTTTTTTGCCCTAGGAAGCATAAGGAAAACTTCCCACACTAATTTGCGCAGAGAATATTATTTAGAATTTTTGTATGGGAGCGCTAAACTATTTTTTCTAAATTATAAACCTTATTTTTCCTTCAGGTTTTGAAATGTAGGTATGTAAAGAATTCAAAAACACATCCCCAGTCAACTCAGGAACTATTTCCTACCAAGAGCTAGAAAAAGCAGCCCTGCACAGGGTATCTGTGATGTTGGACTAGGTAAGCTCCAGAGATCCCTTACAACCTAAATTATTCTATGAATCTATAACTCTGTAATTCATTCACCTTCAATTCATATTGGTTTGCTTCTCTGGCTTATTCATAATAGAAGGGTTGAGTTTCTAAAAATAAGTTCAAAACAGAGAACATGTATAAGTAGCTCAGTTTCTATTCTTATCCAGTCTGGAGCTGATATAAAAAGTGATAATACTCAGGCTCCCAAAAGGAGTGTTGGTATTAATACTTTGCTAAGAGATCATCACAATGCACAAACCTCCTAACACTCAAAGTCTAGACAGCTCTTTTTGTACCGCCGCAAGATATCCTTACCTTACTGAGTCATATACACTTCAGTGTGAGTTTTTTATTGTCTATAAGAGGCGAGGTGGTATCTTTACTCAAAGTGGATGCTAAACTTGCATGTGTACTGTGCCTTAATTCATGCCATCCAGTATCAGCTTCTGCTTTTTAATTTCACCTATGCATTTAGCTGAGACAAGAGGATGGCAAGAATTTGTACTGGGATTTTAGATTATTATGATTATCATTATTGTTGTTGTTGTTGTTGTTATAGCAGGATGAAGGGAATACAGTTATATTCCCAGCCACCACCTTATTTATTATTCATTGGCTTTTACAGATATTTTTATTAATTTCTGATGATCAAACATACTCCTGAGGGTTTGAATGCTATGTAGTCTTTTACAGAGCAAACTGGACAATAATGGCAAAGAAAACTAAGAGT
Organism: Psittacus erithacus; assembly: GCA_009867235.2. NCBI lineage: Eukaryota > Metazoa > Chordata > Aves > Psittaciformes > Psittacidae > Psittacus > Psittacus erithacus. The sequence continues at coordinate 65,483 of WYDI02028120.1, read as the reverse complement.
AGCTATACTACAAAGGGACAAAATCAAGTGGCAGTTCAAACATTAGCAAAAAAGCTAGGTAAGGGTGTAGGGTATTGGACTGAATTAGTGGTCACCCTTCTTGCCTACTTAAAAGGGATTCCTTGGGAAGCGTGGATAATGGTATTTCTCAGTCTAAACAGTGTAATGGCCTGAGGGCAAGAAGTGAAAACACACCTTCAGAAGTCAAAAGGTTTACAAATGCACTAGCTGTGCTCCAGCCATCCAGGAAAGGCTATATGCACCAAAGACAAATTTTACACGTGTTTTTTCCATCCAGTGATGATTGCTGGCTCGAGACTACTGCTTTGATCTAAAAAGCTTCTTCAACATCTTCGAACTGAACTGGGAGTAGTAGCAGGAGCATTGTGGCTTCAGTTTGCATACACAAAGAGGTGTTGCTTGCTTATGTTTTTGAAGTCAGGGCACATGCTGTTGGGAGCAGCATTCAGCCTGAAGAAAAATGCTAGGAACTTCAGCATACTGAGTATAATTATTCCTGAAAGATTGGCACTTGATCCAATGTCTATTTAAGTCAATGGGCGTTTTTCATTGACTTGGGGTGATAGATAAAATGGGCCATTAGTGCACTTTTTAAAAGCTCCCCTGAACAAACATTACTATGTGATTCAGGTCTTTTTTATAATGCCTTTCCTTTTCTCATATACTGCATTTTTCTCTATTCTTGTCCTTTACAGCAGCTTGTATTGTAACACCTTCTCCTGCATCACACAAGGAGAAAAATTCTCAGCCTCTTTTCCTTTTAGTAACAGAGAATCTGCTCCATGAGTGTCCTCACACCACGCAGCTCTGAAGATTAAGAAACTTCATCAGGGTATATAAAGGTAAATTTGGGTATTTAATGATGTATAACCAAGCTCTGAAAAATATCACTACTTAGCCTTTAAATTCTAATTCAACTATTTCATTAAAGAATTTTAGATCTCTCACATTCAAGTACAGCAGAGTGAAACAACTGGACAATAAGCATGGATTCAGCAAATGAAAAGTACTTTGAATTTTTCTGCTCATGCTGGACATTTCCCAGGTGAGAAAAGAGAGAAAAAGAACACAACTTTAGAAGACTCATCTGCATTATACCAAATTGTCATTCCATTCTGCTTTCTAAAAAGGTCTGGTTAACTGATTGTAGTGTGATTTAATAACTAAGATTAGGTAAAAGTAGATACCATGGAGAAAACACATAGCACAAAGCAGTAATAATATGCAGCAGCAGGATCTCATTTGCTCCCCACATACTGTAAACTTGTGGGTAACTCCATATGTGTTAAGTGCCCCATATTCAATTCACAGCAAAACAGAGCCAAAAAAAGGCAATGACTGTAGCTGTCTGGACCAGTAACACCTCCCACCTACAGAAGCACTTACTTGTTTGCTTTTAATTGCTTTTTATTTTTTTTAATTTTATGTTTACTTGAGATGTAGTACACCCAGCCCTGACATCATTGTCCATATTGGAGTATGGGCAGGCAGGTCAATGATAAATGCAGTTTATCCACCTTTCACTGCTGGTCTAGGCCACCAAATACAAATGTTGCCCTGCTGTTTTACTTGCCATTGCACCTCTGGAATAGAAATGCTCAAAACTAAGCAGTCCTTCTGCAGCATGATTCCCCTAAACAGCTGGAATTCCTACAAAGACAACATTATTGGTTATTAGTACACAGAAGTGGTAGGTCAACATTTCCAGAAGCATCTCAGTTGCTTAAAGGCTTGCATGCTCATGAATGTCATTTTTACTTGAAATGCAACAAGCACTGCTAAAAAGGAAAATCTTCTAACTGAAGGATAACATCATTTGCAGAAGCATTGACAATGTTGCTGAAAATGAGATGTTGGAAATGAAACATTTTCAGATAACACTGCCTTTCAGCTCCCCTGCGCTTTATATGAGACAACAGTGTGTCACAGCATAATGGCCTTAAGTGACAGGCAACACTGCTGATGCAGCAGTATCATGAATCAAAAAATACACAGTATCACATAATTAGAAAATTATTACATGCTGGTACTACCACGGTGCCTCTAGTCAGTGCTCCCTGTGTCTCTGCTCCTGTTTCCTGCCCATGTGAGCCTTGGGCAGTACTGACAGATCAGGTCCCCTGACCTGCTGCAGACAGCTGGAGGAACTGTGATGGTTCTGCCTTCCTGTTAGCTAGCAGCAATCCTTCCTCTGCCCATTATGAAACTTAGTGCTGCCATCTTTCTGAGCCTGTAAAGATCTAAGGGCCTGGAGAAGATAGGAGAGGAGAGGGGAGGCTGTACCATTCCCTGTACTGCAGGCTCCTACTAGGCTATGAAGCTCTTTATTCACAAGTCCCAGCTCCCCAGTCTTTCACCGTAAGCCAACTAATTCCTAGACTGAAGCGAACTGCATTGCATTCATGGCAGAATATTCTATTATCAGTATCATTATAGATTCACTAGGTATTGCCCCTCACTAAGCCACCTATGGACCTCTAGGCCAGTAGCAAAGAAACAAAAAAGGAGAATAGAGAACTTGGCTTCAAGAAGGGTGACAGCAGTAGGGACACATGAACCACAAAACTCTCCTTCTGTTATTCATAAAATGGAATACTATTTCATTTTAAATTAAATCATGAGGCTTTCTGTTTGTCTGAATCATACCTCTTGCTGATACCCTCATTACTCACCATGTCCAGAGTTTTTGATTTTCCATCTGGGTATTTAACAAACAACTTAATTTGCCTCATAAATCTTGGTTAAGATTTTTTGAATACTGGCTACTTCCCCACACAGGCATGCAAATCCACTCATTTCCACAGTAGATCACCCCATCTCACAGCAGGAGAATCAAGGCATGGGGGAAAGACCCAACAGAACAAAAACTAGCTGTAGCAGAGTCCTGCAAAAATGAATATTACCAAATCTGATCAGATTTAGCCTTCCCTTGAATTTTGTCGTTTCTCAGAAAGAACCCAGCTTTACCTCCCTTGTCAAGGAGGAACAAGGAGAATGGTTTTTAAGGAAAGGAGGTCTTTGGAACTGTTCAGAAGACTTTCACTTTCCAAAAACCTTTGTTTGAGGTAGAAAGATGGTTGAGCAAGGGAGGAGGAAAGTAAGGACTTGTTAAAAGACAGTAACAAGAGGAAATCAAGGCAATATGCGCTCTTATTCACAAACTGTTGCAAGCTATTCCAGAACTGCATGTGTTTGCTCCCCTCCCTCAATCCCATTCCCCAGATTTCATGCCATCACTTTTGAAGTGAATCATAACACACTCTCTTATCACAGAAGTTGAAATTCTGTCCTTCATGTTCTTTCCTACCAAGGACAAGCAGCAGTAGCTTTGGAGGCTAAAGTGTCAGTGTACACTTATAACAGTAAATAACAAACTAAGGATTACAAACTCCTAATGAGGTCTTTGAGGTTTTACAGATCAGGCTCCTCAAATTGCTGTTCTCTGAACAAAGGGCTCTTGCAAATCACTGGATTTATGCTTTACAATTTTGAGAAGTTTGCAGTACTGTTCAGATGATGTTATCTGCTTTTAGATTTCTTTCTTAGGAGCTCAACAGAACTATCTGTCCCTTCTCCTGGCCTCACTCCAGGAAAGTATCTAGTCACATAGCAAGTCAGCTCTTACTCATAAATCCACCTAGACACGAGTTTTAAAGCACATAAATTCCAATGGAGTTGAAGTACACATTACCCAAAAAGTAAATTTCCCTGACCAAAGCTTTGAAAGTGGATTTAACAACTGAAAAAATTAATTTTGTAGAAGATGGACAACTGGGCCTGCTGGACAGGCACCTGAGAAGATGTTCTTTCAAAGGTTTTGTTCTTTCCTGTTTCCTTTCCCAAGTCTAGATATGCTGAGGTAGCAGGTCTCTAAGATGCTGGCTAGAGAGCTGCAGAATTCTCTTTTTCTTGTTGTTCTTTGACCTCATCTGTTTTCATTTACATATTCTGCAGATTTTTCAGCTCAGCCTGTCAAATTTGCTTGATATATGCCTAACTCTTTTCTCATCCAAGAGTTTTATCACTCCTGTTTACTTCATGCATCTACTTTTCAAAAACACCTTGGTTCTTACGAAGAATGCCACTTCTTTCCTTGGTCCTTCTCTTCAGTCCAGCTGTCCTCCATAGAGGTGGGTGCTCCTGATTGCATGGGACTTCTACTTTGACTAGAGGAGGCTCTTTTTACACCAGCAAGCACTGCAAAGCATGAATCAAACCCAAAGGTTGTTTGGCTGAGAATTTAGAAAGTTAAACTACTGAAATAAGTAGTTTATAATTAAAGTACTGAGAAAACCTGAACCGAAGAATCACTAGAGCAAGACTATAATTATGCTGTCCTTCATATCCTGCCATTAGCATTTCTAGAAGTGACATAATGATAATGTAGCTTTCTTTCTCTTTAAGAACTGTCAGCTCTCTTTACTGAATTCAAGTAAGTTTATAAAGAATATCAAGTTCTTAAATGGAAAATGCAAATGATGACTTTTGTGTAAGAGACATGACAGTCACGTTAGTAAGCTCACGAAATTCCTGGCTGTATGTGTTTCAAGTCAGGAGAGTAGAACACCTTTTCCTTTTCCTTCTTTTTTTTTTTCTTTTTTTGAACCTGAACATCTATTCAGGGTTCCAGAAAAAAAAACACCCAACAATCTCTTTTTGCGCTGTCCTGTTGACTGCTCAAATCCTGTATTTTTGTAGGAACACAGACTGCCTGTACTTCCAGAAGCACAGAAAGCCCATCTCAATCAATTAGAAGGAAGGATCTGATGCTGGACACCAAAAAGACTTTATGCAGATAGCAACTAAGCTTGTAATAAGCTTGTAATATGAACCACATTTTGGGGGACATCTCAAGGACACCTTCAGGCTGCTCTTGCCAGCAGACAATGTTCTTTCTGCCCCATAGCAAGGAAAAAGCTGCAGTACCAGCTGTGGTTGATGAGTCCTGGGAGCCTATTAGGCACATATCCTCCAACCACTACATCTTGTCAGGAAGTGTAATTTGATTTGCATTCTGACATATCCTAACACGTTCTGAAGAGGTAAAACAAAGTATGTAGCCCTGTGTTACTTAAGTGGGGGTGCTAGAGAGACTTACTACTGATTCTGAAGGAGAGCTGATACACTTCCAAAGCACAAACCGCAAGAGTCATGGCCCACAACAGAGCAAAAAAGTATTTAGTAAAAGTGCATTTTCTGTCAAACAAGCAGTAAAAGTATAATGCAGTTAAAATAACATGCTTCGATGTTTTCATTCTGTCATGGAGTGTGAAAGTGAAGTACTAAATCAAATCTAAATGAGTTCTGGAATAGATTTTAATTATTGACTGCTTGAAAATAAATTATCATATTCAAAAAATATGTGATATTGATAAAATTGCATAAAATTACACAAGATATTTCAAGATCATAAAATGTTACACTGAGGGCAAGTATATCTCATAACAATTTTTGGGGAAGACAAGCGTGTCACATCTGACACAGGTGAATAGTATTTACCTGTTTCATATGTACATATAAGATACCGATTTACTAAAGATAGACAGGAATAAGAGTGAGGTCCTGGGAAGATGTGAAGTAGATGTGAACTAAATCTGCATTCAGCAACTTAGTGCAGCACTAAGCTCATCTCATAAACTTTATGAAAATCAGTGTATAACTTGCTTGAGTCTAGTCCTACTTAAATGTAGCTATACTTCTTTCATAGATCAGTTCCCTCCAGCTCAGAGCAGCAACAGAAGTAACTCACAGCTGACAAAACATGCCAGGAGAATTGCTACTGATAAAACCTTGAACTTCTTTTTAGAAGCCTGGTTCAGAAAGTGTGTAATGCAAGGTAGCATGAGGTCCTCACTCCCTGCCAGCAAAAGCATCTTTTTCCATAATAGGGATCACAGGGACAAGAAATGGACTTCTGTGTAAGTCTCTTTCAGGCTGCATAAAGTGGGAGAAAAGGTTTGCCTTGACACCACAATTAAATCAAGCTGTGGCTCTAAAGTCTCTCTTTCCTGTATATAACCCAAACCTTTCTTTTACCATATATATGACAAAGGCCTCCAACTCAAGGTAGCTGGCTTGTAAGATCACAGAATCATAGAATTATTAGGGTCCAAAGGGACCGTAAAGATCATTTAGATGAGGGAACTAGATCAAATCGACACAATTCTGTTGTTCACCCAGTCATTCTGTATCATATTTTGGTGTGGCTAAGAGCTAGTCTATACAAAATGGGAGGGGAAAGAGTGGAATGTTCTGGTATTTTGTTTTCAGGTTGAAATCTCTGCAGCCTCATGACGGACTTCTCCCTAGCAAACTAGCAAGCTTCTGCCAGCTGGGGAAACTCTTCCAAAAGGGCATTACATTCATTTCATGATGAGTTAAAGAAGGGGAGGAAAAGTTCATATGGTTGCAATCTGTATGTCAGATGTCCTTTTTTAGACTTTGGCAGTCTTCCCACTGCTGTCTTGCACTTTGCTGTCTCACAACATGACCAGACCTATCTGCCCTGTAGTCCACCAGAGTCAAGCTGACCAGCTGCTAATTCACTACTTTCAAAAGTTGGCATGCAGCTCAGTGCACTCCACTGGCGGTCACACACTACTAAAAGCTGACTACCCAACTCAGCATCACAGCAATCATGCATTGTGTAACTGTCTAACACTAAGCAGAGATCCCAGATTTCTCTGACACCTAATAGAAGAAATTATTCTCCTTTGAAAGTTTGCACTGTAGCAGAAAGAGCTATGAACTACATCTAAATAAAGGTATGACACAGTATTTGCCTAGGACAAATCTTAGGTAATGTCATAAAGAGGTATAATTTTTTAAACCACATAGGAAAGAAAGAGGTCTTTTAATAATCATTCAAGTCCTCATCCTTAATCTGGGTTAGGAAAAACACTGAGACACTGAAGATACCAGAAACAGAACTCTCATGAGTTAGAAATGAAAGTCAAAATTATTTTGCGATGAAGAAGCAAAAGAAATAGACACAGAGAAACAGACAAAGAGAGAAAACATAAGTCCCAAGCTCAAAAGGGTTATGAAAGAAAGCTGTAAGTATATGCTACATTAAAGATATGAACAAAGACAGATCCTCTGTGCCCAACAGAAGCTGCATTTTAGGCAGGTGTTAGTGAAGACCCTTTCTGAACCTCTTTGGCTCTATCCCCATATTTTCGCATGTATGCTGGGAAATTCACGTCAGCAGCAATTGTGTTCCTTCTGTTTTCAGATCCCACAGACTTCAGCTGCATTAGCACTTACCCCTCAGCTGTTCCCTTTCATTTGGCCAGCATTCAGGGCATACTACTTCTGCACTCCAAGTGCCTTGTGTAAGGTTTCATATGGCAAAGCAACAGAAGGTAAGTTGGAAACCTCAGGATCAGTGATGGGTTAATAAGCCTTTCTCAAACTTTTGTATCTTCTGTTTCAAGTGCAAGGAAACGTCCTTTGATCCTTTCTTATCTACATATTTATGTAGAAGCATGTAGACTAAAGGAGCAAATAACATAATTAAAATCCCCCAGACCCACCAAAATAAGAGACCTAATTGGACAAGTTTTTCCTCCTAGAAGGAGAATCCGAGAATAAGCATATAGAAGATGCATAAGATAGGTGGCCTAAAGCACTAACAGAAGGGTCTCGCACCCACAGGCATAAATGCAGTCTAACGGTCTATGAAAAATGGGATTATTCTTAGTAGCACAACCATGAATATTATCTTTTGATAATTATTCTATGGGTATGTACAGCATGTATTTTATACGCACATATACATTTGTTTCCTCCTTTTTACTCATTTAAGGTGTGATTTTTCAAAATTGCCTATGTGACTTTCCCACTTTAACTGCTTTACTGAATATGAGAGCATGAGGCTAAACACTGCCCTTGAAAGCACTAACTTCTCTGGGAACTGTGTGTCTTCAGAAGATCACAGGCTTTTGCAGAGGCTGAATCTGCAAATTCTGCATAACTGTAACAGCCTGGTCTGACCTTTTGGAGTTGTCCGTTGCCAAAGCCTTCAACATATACACCATTTAAAAAAACAAAATCCTTAACAGAAATGGTCCATTCTTCTCCATATATCTGTGCTGGGCTTTTCCAGCACTTCTCTGTAGTTTGGAGTGAGTACCATGAATTATTTTAGGGCAAGTGTTCCACTGCAAACTAGCAGAACTTCTTGATTCCTCTGTCTTTCCTGTGGCATTGCCATTTCCAAATCCCTGCCAACCACACTGAAGAAACACTGCCATGGCCTGTGATTGTGATTGATGGTTCTAACAAAGATCACTGAGCACTTCCTTCTGCCCATCCAGCCATGCGGCTTTAGCAGGCAGCAGTCTGGAAGGTCTTTGTGCGGAAAAAGGCAGATGCCTTGTGAAAGTTCCACCTGGATGGACTTTTCCTGACATTACTTTTCTGAGGTAGGAAAACAAGGTGGGAAACCATTAGCTTTTATTAAGAAAGGATAGTAGTGTGGCCATGGTAACAAAATCTGATAGAAGAAAGAAAAAGGTAGATTGTGACTCGTATGTGGAGGGCATCATGTATCTACTTGTTTATGCACTCCCTAACCTGATTTAGCCACAATTACCAACTGAACATTAATGTTTTACATCATAAATGTAGATTGATTGGATTCATTTAGATAGAATAGGGTTAGGCATTGCTGGCAGCCCTTGAATGAGTGACAGCTTCTCACACCACAAAGGGTGGCGATAAGGTGCTATGGTATAAGCTACTGGTGGTACCTGCTTCCTGCTGCAAGCAGAACACAGCATTTCTCTATAGGCTTAAGAGCTAACCTGTTTAAAACTTAAAAACCAGTGGTAATGATTCTTTTTTTCTTAATGTGAAATGTCAGAGCATAAAACTTATACCAGTGCTCCTGTGAGCCAGTGGAGTGCAATTCCCCAGGTTATGTTACATTCTTGTATGCCACAAGTATGGGGGTAAAGTGAATCCAGCTTCTGAAGTACTTGATAATAGCATTCTGAATGGGGAACCAAATCCCAGGCTCCTTTACTCATGTGAGTAGTTTTGTGCTGAGCTATTCTTAAAATAACCATCAATTCCCTCTCAGTGCTTTTCCCCATAAATTAGTTTCTATGATGTATAACAGCCACTGAAAGAAGAATTGAACAGGGAAAATTAACTTGCTTTTCAGCAACAGAAATTTTTCAAGCCACAGTTTTTACTGGGACAAAAATAATTCATTTAAGCCTTGTTATGATTCCTAATTAAAAATCCTTTATTCCTAATTGCAACTTACAAATACCATGCTTAACTTGGAAACTAATGATATTTCCACACATTTCAGCTATATTCTGCTGTATTAGCGTTGAGTCTGGTCTGATAACAAGAGCACTGTATCCAAGCCAGCAGTAAATGACTTCCCTCATTTCTGTGTCAAAATTAAACTTACTTTGTAGAAGAGGGATGGGGAGGTTTGAAGCTGTATTTATTGTCTGAATTTGAATTTTATTGTATGAGGTAAGAAAGACTTGTCTCTTTTAGGCTTAGGCTAATGCATCAGATATTGCAGGCCTGAAAATCTTTGACTTTTTATTGTGAATCAGTCAGTTCCCACCAGACTACCTGGCAGGTCTCCACTGGGAAGTGCTTGAGAGCAGCTTAGATCACAGGTCACACTAATGGAAGACTAAGTCTTCAATTGACTGACCCATGAGTAGAGCTCAACATTGCCTTTCATTAGCTATAATTTGGAGGAGGTATCCTCCTTCAAAGACTTTGGTAACGTAAACCTTCATCATGTTCAAGGACCAATTTTCTGTTCTAGAATATGACTGATTGTTCTAGAATATGATTGTGTTCTAGAATATGATCTAGGATATGATAGACTATGATAGAATATGGACAATTATGGTTTCATAGGTAATCATTCAAGCTTGCAGTACTTTGGATTTTTTTAACGCAAATATAATATGAACTCAAAAGAAAAACAGCTCTCAGTCTTCACCAACATAAACCAGTTCATCTTCTGCTACTTACAGAGGAGTATTACAATGAAGAACATGTGACAGATCCCCAGTAAGTCAAAAATAAACACCTCGCTTAAGCATCTCAAAAATGTTTCACTTTGAAGTAACCCATATTCTGCCTTCATTGTACATCAGTAACACCATTTCCCTACACAATCTCATCTTTGCTTATAGTCTACGAGACAAGAGTGTGCACAAGAAGGTTTGCTAATCATACAATGAGGGTCCCAAGCATTTATTCTCCTGTGCACTAGCAATGTTATTACCTCAGTAGCCAGTCTATGGCCAAAGTTCTTAGGGATATTGCTTAAAACCAGACAGTTTTAAGGAGAAATCTGAGAGAGAAAGAGAAGGCAACTTTTCTGATATTTACAGGGGAGGGTTTTCTAATCATCAGGACCAGCACAGTAGAAAAAGAAAAGCTGTAAGTTAAAAAAACATCAAACTACAGGTAATGGAGGATGTGATCCCTGCTCAACCATGGCCATCATGAAGTTTGACCTAAACCATATTTTCCAATAAACCATATTTTCCAATAAACCATCTGAAAACCAGGCTTGATTTCCTAATGTTTACATGCACTTAAAAAAAGAAGCATGAAAAGCCTTTTAAAAGGTGAACCAGCCTTTCTATTCTTAGTTTCAGATGAGTTGGATATAAAATATTCAACAGTCAAAACACAGCTCAAGAAATATCAGCACAAATATGAAGGGGGGGAAAGCCTTAGTACAATGATTTTTTTTTTCCTTGTTTTTTGGGGGTTTCATTTGTTGGTTTTTTTTTAAGCTGAATTTAAATATTATTACTTGTCCTTGAAGTTTCAGAATATTGTGGCAAACCTCTCAGTTTAACTACCTTCGGAATCATTAAGAGCTAAAACCAAGTCAAAACTAGATACTAGTGAGAAGTCTTTTTCTGTAAGCATTGAAGACTGGCATACATACCAATCTATGAACTCAGAGATGCAATGTACAAATCACCTGAGAGGGAACACTCCCTAGCTAATACTATTGAGAATTAATAGTATTAATTCGGGAGTCATTAAGAAACAAGATAAGAAAACTTATCCTCATGTTGTTAGGACTTGGTCTAAAGCCACTAAAGGAAATACAAGTCTTTCCAATGGTTTCAGATCAGGCCATAAGTCTGGAGATGGCACCATCTCTTGAATTTGATGAATTCTGATTCCTCAGCACTGCAGCGTACACTGTCACTGGCAAGGTCACATCAGCCATGAAACCGAGCCAGTACTAGCAGCCAGCCTTCCTCTGGTGACAAAAGAAAATCTAATGGACCATTTATTTTTGCAGCTATCAGTTTTCACTTAATGCAAGGGGAAAAAGAGAAGAGAATGGGTCTCAGCTCTGCCACTTTACCTGATATTCTCTGTTTCTTTCCATTTTTATTTCCTTTTCCAATTTAAATAATGTACACATTATGTGGCAGTTATTTTTGCTTACTCAAATTATATGATATTATTTTTATTTTCCTGCTCTATAAATGCAAAAGAATAGATATTTTGGCCTCCTGAGCAGACATCACTTGAGAAACTAGGCTGATGTGGGAGGCCAAAAAGAAAGTAGAAGTTGAAAAAGGGCAGAAGGCTAAAAAGGGGTGAGAGGGCAACAAGAAACTAGAGACTGAAAATGGGTGGGAGGCCAAAAACAAAGTAGAGGCTGAAGAAAAATAGAGAGTGAAAAGAAAACAGAGACTGAAAATGTGTGAGAGGCCAACAAATAAGTAGTGGCCAAAGAGAAATTAGAGGCCACAAAGAAATTAGAGGCGAAAATTTGGTGGGAGGCCAAAAAGAGGCTGAAAAGAGAGACAAACAAAAAAAGAAGAGGATGAAAATAGGTATGAGGTCTACAAGAAAGTAGAGGTGAAAAAGGAAATTAGAAGCTGAAAACAAATTAGAAGCCAAAAATAGATGGAAAGCACACAAGAAAGTAGAGGCCGAAAATGGGTGGCCAAAAAAAAAAAGTAGAGTTCAAAAAGAAAGTACAGCTTGAAAATGGGTCATAAGCTGCAAATAAATTAGAAGTCAACAAGAAAGTAGGGGCTGAAAATGGGTGGGAAACAACAAAGAAGCAGAGGCAAAAATGGGTGGAAGCCCAGCAAGAAAGCAAAGGCCGAAAAAAAAGTAGAGGCCAAAAAAGAGTGGGAAACCAACAAAGAAGTAGAGGCAAAAATGGTGGGAGACCAAAAGGAGAGGCTGAAAATGAGTGGGAAACAAAAAAGAAAGTAGAGGCTGAAGAGTAAGTGGACGCCAAGAAGAAAGTGGAGGCCAAAAGTGGAAGCCAAAAGTGCAGGCTGGAAAGAAAGTGGAGGCCAAAAGAGAAGGACAAAAGTGGAGGCTGGGAAAAAAGTAGAGACCATATAGGAAGTGGAGGCTGAAAAAAAAGTGGAGTCCAAAGGTGAAGGCTGAAAGTGGAGGCCAAAAAGAAAGTAGAGGCTGAAAAAGTGGAGGCCAAAAGTGGAGGCTGGATGTTAAGTGGAGGCCAAAAAGGAAATGGAAGCTGAAAGTGGAGGTCATAAGTGGAAGCTGGAAAGAAACTGGAGGCTGAAATGAAAGTGGAGGCCAAAAGTGGAGGCTGGATGTTAAGTGGAGGCCAAAAAGGAAATGGAAGCTGAAAGTGGAGGTCATAAGTGGAGACTGGAAAGAAACTGGAGGCTGAAATGAAAGTGGAGGCCAAAAGCAGAAGCTGAAATTGGAGGCTGAAAAGAAAGTAGAGAGTGAAAAGTAAGTGAAGGTCAAAAAGAAAGTGGAGTCCAGATGAAAAGTGGAGGCCAAAAAGAAAATGGAGTCCAAAATGAAAGTGGAGGCCAAAAGTAGAAGCAGAAAGTGGAGGCTGAAAAGAAAGAGAAGGCCAAAAGTAGAGGCTGGAAAGAAAGTGGAAGCTGTAAAGAAAGTGGAGGCCAACAGCAGAATCCGAAACTGGAGGCTGTAAAGAAAGTGAAGGCCAAAAAGAAAGTGCAGGCCGGATAGAAACTGGAGGCCGAAGAGAAAGTGGAGGCCAAAAGTGGAGTCTGGAAAAAAAATGGAGGCTGAAAAGAAAGTGGAGGCTGAAAGTAGAGGCAAAAAGTGGAGGCCAAAAAGAATGTGGAGGCCAGAAATAGAGTGGAGGCTAAAAAGAAAGTGGAGGCCAAAAGTGAAGGCCGGAAAGGAAGTGGTGGCTGGAAAAAATTGGAGACTGAAAAGGAAGTGGAGACTGGAAACAAAGTGGAAGCTAAAAAAAAGCAGGCATGCAAAAGAAAGTGGAGGTCAACGAGAAAGTGGACGCTCGAAAAAAAATGGAGGGCAAAAAGAAAGTAGCCAGGAAAAAGAAATTGGAAGCCACCAAAAACATGGAGGCTCAATAGAAAGTGGCAGCCATAAAGAAAGTTGAGGCCAAAAAGAAGGTGGAGGCCAACAAGAAAGTGGAGGCTGAAAAAAAATGGAAACCAAAACGTAAGTGGATGTCAAAAATTGGTGGGAGCCAAACAAGATTGTAGAAGATGAGAGGAAATTGGAGGCCAAAAAGAAAGTGGAGGCAGGCCGAAAGTGGAGACCGAAATTGGAGTCCAAAAGTGGAGGCCAGAAAGAAAGTTGAGGCTGCGAAAAATGTGGAGGCTGCAAAAAATGTGGAGGCCGAAAGTGGGGGCCGGATAGAAAGTAGAGGCCAGAAAGTAATTAGAGGCCAAAAAGAAAATGGAAGCCAAAACTGGAGGCAAAAAAGAAAGTGGACAGCAGGGAAAAAGTGGAGGCTGAAAGTGGAGGCCAGAAAAAATGTGGAGGCCATAAGTGGAGGCCGAAAGTGGAGGTTGGTTGGAAAGTTGAGGCTTAAAAAAAAGTAGAGGCCAGAAAGTGGAGGCTTAAAAAAAAGTAGAGGCCAGAAAGTGGAGGCTGATAGTAGAGGCCAAAAGTGAAGGCCACAAAGAAAGTGGAGGCCGAAACTGGAGGCTGGAAACAAAGCAGAGGCCAGATAGAAAGTGGAGGCAAAAGTGGAGGCCGGATGGAAATTGGAGGCCGAAAGTGGAGGCTGGAAAGAAAGTGAGGGCTGAAAGCGGAGGCCGAAAGCGGAGGCCAAAAGCAGGGGCTGAAAAGAAAGTGGAGGCCGAAACTGGATGCTGAGAAAACAAAAATGCAGAGAAATAAAGTAGAGGCCAACAAGAAAATGGAGGCTAAGAAGAATGTGGAGGCCAAAAAAGAATTGAAGACTAAAAACGTAAGTGGATGTCAAAAACAGATGGGAACCTAAAAAAATTGTAGAAGATGAGAAGAAAGTGGAGGCCAAAAAGAGAGGCTGGAAAGAAAGTGGAGACAAACAAGAAAGCAGGGGCCAAAAAGAAAGTGAAGACAGATGATAAAAGTAGAGTCTGAAAATGGGTGGAAGTTCAACAAGAAAGTGGAGGCTGAAAACAAAATGGAGGCCAAAATAAAAAATGGTGGCCAAAAATGGGTGGAAGGACAAGAAGAATGTAGAGGCAGAGAAGAAAGTAGAGGCCAACAAGAAAATGGTACTCAAAAAGAAAGTGAAGGCAAAAATGGGCAGAAAGACAACAAGAAAGCAGAGGCCAAAAAGAATGTAGAGGCTGAAAAGAAAGCAGATGATGAAAAGACATGCCAAAAAGAAAGGTCAACAAGAAAGTAGAGGCTGAAAATGGGTGCGAGTTCAACAAAAAAGTAGTGGCCAAAAAGAGAGGCTGAAAAGAAAGTGGAGGCCAACAAGAATGTGGAGGCTGAAAATGGCTAGGAGACTAAAAAGAAATTGGAGGCCAAAAAGAAAGCAGAGGCCAAAAACGAGTGGGAGTATAACAAGAATATAGAGGCCGAGAAGGAAGTGAAGGCCAAAAAGAAAGTGGAGGCCAAGAAGGGGCGGGAGTGCAACAAGAATGTAGTAACTGAAAATAAAGTGAAGACCAACAAGAAAGTAAAAGCCATAAAGAACATGGAGGCCAAAACAAAAATAGAGACCAAAACCAAAGTGGAAGTTGAAAATGGGTGGGAGGCAAACAAGATATTGGAGGCTGAAAAGAAAGTGAAGGCCAAAAATGAGTGGGTTGACCAACAAGAAAGTGCAGGTCAAATAGAAAGTGAAGACTGAAGATAAGTGAGAGGCCAACAATAAAGTGGAGGCCAACAAGAAAGTGAAGGTTGAAATTAAAGTGGAGGACAAAAATGGGTGGGAGGCCAACAATAAAGTGGAGGTTGAAAAGAGGGGCCAAAGAAAAAGTAGAGGCTGAAAATGGGTGGGAGGCCAACAAGAAATTAGAGGCCATAAAGAAAGTAGATGCCAAAAATTGGTGCGGAGGCCAACAAGAAAGTATGGGCTGAAAAGAAAATAGAGGCCAAAAAGGGGTGAGAGGCTGAAAAGTGGTGGTAGGCCAACAAGAAAAGTAGAGACTAAAAAGTTCTGGGAGGCCAAAAAGGTACAGGAAGCCAAAAAGAAACTACAGCCTGAAAAAAGGTGGGAGGTACACAAGGAAACAGAGGCTAAAAATGGGTAGGAGTCCAAAAAGAAATTAGAGGCTGAAAATTGGTGGGAGGCCAGCAAGAAAGTAGAGGCTGAAAAGGGATGGGGAGGCCAACAAGAAAAGTAGAGACTAAAAAGTGGTGGGAGACTGAAAAGTAAGGATGATCAGGGAGCTGGAACATCTCCTATATGAAGACAGGTTGGGAAAGTTGAGGCTGTTCAGTCCGGAGAAGAGAAGCTGCATGAAGACCTCACAGCAGCCTTCCAGTATCTGAAGGGGGCCTATAAGGATGCTGGGGAGGGACTCTTCATTAGGGACTGTAGTGACAGGACAAAGGATAATGGGTTCAAACTGAAACAGGGGAAGTTCAGGTTAGATATCAGGAAGAAGTTCTTTATTGTGACGGTGGTGAGGCACTGGAACAAGCTGCCCAAACAAGTGGTAAATGCTCTATCCCTGGCAGTATTCAAGGCCAGGTTGGACAGAGCCTTGGGCAACATGGTCTAGTGTGAGGTATCCCTCTCCATGGCAGGGGGATTGGAACTAGATGATCTTGAGGTCCTTTCCAACCCAAACCACTCTATGATGTTGGAAGCCCACAGTTTGACCTTGTTACGTAGTTCATAGGGATGCAACTTTTGTTAGATAAAGCGCAGTTGTTATGAACAAAAATGAGAGGAACTGACAGAAATAGAAGAACTAACTTATGCAAGAGTATTTACTCAGTGACTCACTAAAGCACTGAAAGAGAAAAAGCTCACAACAGCCCTCCAGCTGGCAAAGTTTAAACAATCTGAAGGATGCTCTCCACCTCATGAAACTCATTCACCTCAGCCCAAAGACAGGGCAGCAGCACACCTGCCTCTGGGGATTCCTGACCTAAGAGGATCTCCAGCGATGTCTTAGGCCAAGATAATGCAGACCAAACCAGCACTAATACCCCACTCTTCTAAACTATTAACAACTGCTGCTCCAGTGGGCAGCTGAAATGGAAGTAAAAAAATCCCACTTCTGTAACTTTGTAGTCTTCTACACATTAATAATCACTTTTTCACAGAGACAATAAATATCTAAACTTCTTCACACAGATCTAATTATCACATAGTGTTTGACATGTGAGTTCATTCCATCCTGACCTGAACCACAATCATAGGAAATGCACTTTGAAACTCAATATTCTCACTGAATTTGCATGAATTCTGATAAGCACAAAAATAAGCAGGACTACTGACAAGAGGTTCAGAAAGTCTAGAACAGGCTTCATTATCTGTTACAGCTATTGTAAAACATTAAATAAATAAATGCAAACATTCTTCCTAGATAAAAAAGAGCTCCAAAAGTCATAACTTCCTCTTCTAGTATTGTCATGGGGCTGGTGTCACAAATTTGGTTTCTCTGGTCCTACAGGCTTATCTTCTTGCCAGAGATGAAAGACATATTGATACTGAAACAGCTCTAAAAAAAGCTCTATACACAGACTTGCATTTATGAAAACAGCAAAAATACCCAGATGCCATAAATTTTGTGAAATAATAATACACCTTCTGCTTTCAGACTTAAACCTAGATATAACCGCTGCTCACAAGGGCACCTAATGTAAAGAACACATTAGCCTCTTTTCTCTGTGAGGCAGGTGGTTTCTTCCACCTTCCCTCTGAAACATCTGGTGCTGGCTATGTTCAGAGACAAGTTTGTAGTGTAGATTGATATGAAGTCTAATTTGGTATGGCAAATTCTCTGGGCCAAATTCCTTCACAGTGTGCAGACATATCAGAACTCAAGTCAACAACACTCTATCATTTACATCATCACTGATTTGTGCCAGATTGGTTGGGTCTGGGCTTTGTGGTTTTGTTGCTGTCCTTTTTCTCCTTTTTAAGTAGAACTTTATTAGATTTTAACAAATAAACATATGCAAAATTGCGTCTTCTTTAGCAGACTGACTCCTGGATATAATGATGGATTTTCTGGAAGGCTACTTAATTCAAGCAGGATAAAAATCCCTTATTTCATGAGATAGTCACGAGTCATGTCAAAAAGTACCATGTAGCATGATGGGCAGTAATTTTGTATAAGCAAGTGCATATTCTCTAGATCTAACAGCACGGTTGTTGCTTCTTTGTCAAGTGTGCTGTCAGATCCTACATAAATTGGTAATATTGTCTCCAGCTGTATTACTCAACATAAGGAACACTTCATAACAGGATTGCTTTTGAGCACCTGCGGCCTGCCCTGACAGTCAGTTTGTTCCGTTCCTTCATAAATGCATACAGTATTTAATTGAAATCAGAAGCAGTGATTTTTACCTGGATATTATTTGAGAGCTCGTGAGCTGTGCACACAGAGAACCCACAGATGGTCCAGTAGGCCCTGGGAATAAAGGGAGAAATGCAAGGAATGAATAGCCTTGTCCTCATCCTTCTGTTCTCTGTCTTTTGGGAAGATGCCTGTAGAATATTTGATTTCTTTCTCATTGAGAAGTGATTAATTTTTACTTATTTCCTGCTAGAAAAGGTTCAGTTACTGTTAAAATTAGCAAATACTTTTTACCTCCATGGGCACAACGATACTGCTTCTCACATTGCATTAAATAATCTTTCTTACAGAACTGAACAAAGCACTAAGTCATATAGCCATTCCCTCTGTAGAGCTTTGATTATATTTACATCAGGCAATGATAACACTACAAAAAGGCTGTTATACAAAAGTAAACAATGAGTTTGCATAGTCAAGCTGGTGACAGACCTCTTATACCTGTTAGCAAGTTTCTATGGATATAACTGCAAGCTGTAGATACAATCAACCTACATTTTACTTTTATTTCAGGACTTAAAATGGATTCCTTCATGCATCCTGAATACAGTAAACACAACATATTCATTGCAATCAATAGAGTGCACTATATTGCGACCTCTCAGCTGTAGCGAGATCTTTCACCCAGCAGAAATCATTCTATGTGAAGGGCCCTTGAGCAAAAATTAAACGAAAGTAGACTGCAATCGAAGAAAATTATAGTCAAAACTGCCATAGAAATGAAGTCACCTCTTTCTGTGCGTGATCACAGCAAACAATGCAGATGCTCTCTGTTATCAGCATTGATGCAGGTGCCAAAACACCTACCTGCTAAAAGAGTTTTATTAAAATGCCTTTATCCTTAAGGGATGTGTCACAGTTTTACACAAAAAAAAAAGACAGAAACAAGCTTTAAAATACAATAGGAGCCCAAGAACAAATTTGATCTACTAGTGCCATTATAACACATAGAATTACAGAATCACAGACTAATTTGGGTTGGAAGGGACCTTCAAAGTTCATCTAGTCCAACCTCCGTGCACTAAACAGAGACATCTTCAACCAGATCAGGTTGCCCAAAACACATCCAGCCTGGCCTTGAATATCTCCAGGGGTGGCACATCCACCACCTGTCTGGGCAACCTGGGCCAGTACTTTACCACCCTCAGTGTAAAGAATTTATTCCTCACATCCAGACTGAATCTCCTCTCTTTTAGTTTAAAATCATGACCCTTCATCCTATCACAATAGGCCCTGCTAAAATGTCTGTCCCCATCTTTCTTATAGGCCCGTCTTAAGTACTGAAATGAAAAATACAAAGTAATAAATATAAAATAAAATAAATAAATACAAATGAGTGCCTAATGACAGACATTGCACTTCAAGTGTGAGTAAGAATCCATACATTACCTAAGTGATGTGCATGGAGTGCTATAAAACACACTTAAAGGTCTCCTGCCCCAAGAAGTTTGACAGAATCACACACACACACAAAACATACTTATTTAGAAAATTGAATGTTTTCTTTTTCCTTCCAACTGCTTCTTCAGCACAGAGTTTACAGTACATAACTTTTTCTCTATAAAGCTTATGAAAGCTAGTGATAGATCCTACAAAGTAGTAAATCACCAGAATCCAAGCTAGCTTGACAATAGGCAAAAAGCTAAGAACATTTAATGGAATCTGCTTGCCAGCAGCCACCAATTGAAATACAAAATATTACTACTTATGACCATATTTATCAGAGAGAACTCACTCACTCGTATAATATACTACAGTCAATAAAGGATCATAGAAAGGGCAGAGATATTGTTCTTCTGAACAGAGACACCAACTTCAGAGCTATAAGCCTTTGAGCAGAAGACTGGGTTTAGTGGAGATTTTGAGCTCTCTACAAGAAAAATAGGCCTTTCATAAAGGTAGAAATATCTGAGTTTCCTAAACAAATGAATGCAAAATGCACAATTCTCTTTTAGAACTTGAAGACCTTAAATGTAGACCACTGACGGAGCAACAGGCCACTTTATTTCAAAGACACCAGGAATTAATGAAACAAACAAAAAAAGAGAAACTTTAGGAAATTATAATCAAAACCTTTTTAAGGATGCTTCCTCTTTAAGAATGTGCTTCACAAACATGAACTAAATGAATCTTTCTTAAAGGCTAACTTGTAGTACATGCTAAAGATTAATTTACAGTGTTGACTTCTCAAAGAGAAAAATGCAAATAAAACCAAAAAATATTGTCTTAACTGAACTGCTTGCAGGAAACATACCCATTTCAATCAATAACAAACAGTACTCTCTGGGGACCAGGAGAGATGGATGACAGGCAAATGAAGTCTGAACTGATCTTCAGTAACATCACTTTAGGATTCCTTTGTCTTTCCATTCTGAAACTGTTGAAAGAGAGAAGTGGGGGCAAATATCAAAGGAAGTATCTCTTTTCTCCATTAAAAAAACCCCAATATGCACAAGAATACTATTTTTTTATTTATGGCCTCAGCTTTTCATTGATACAGAAAATATTTGGTTTGTTTTTTGGTTGGGTTTTTTTTCCCCCACATTGAAGATTTTAGAAAAACGTAAATGTAAAGTCAAATTACTATTTATCACAGTCCTGGCTGAATCCCTTTCATAGGCCATCATCTGTCTGCTGTAATTGGACCCAACAGTTGTATCCCACGCATTTCCAAGCCAGCTGGATTTGGCAAGATTCCAGATACTGTCTTTACTCTGTCTCTCTCCAGCAAATTCCTGTATACAGAAATCCTGTCTGAAGCCCTCTTCAAGGGAGCCGTTAGTCCAACTGCCTAGGACCCAGGACCAGTGGTAAAACCCAGCTGAAATCTGCTGTTAGTCACATTCTCCCACAATTACGCCTACTTGTAGCTGTTCTGGTTCATGGTCAAAAAAGCCAAACAAAACAGGCATTCAAAGGAATCTCCTACACACATGGACTTTAATTTTAGATAGCGTGAGAACATTGCAATGCTTATAAAAAATAAAAATAAACACAAATACTTGAAAAACATCTCCTTTTTGAGCATTTGGATTTGGTCTGCGCCCTTGAGGAAGGACAACACTCTACTTGCTCCCCAGCTACTTCAGCTATGTTCTTCTTCCAGAAGTAGGTTGGACATACCTACCTTTTTTTTACAGATGCATCTCCTTCACAGTAGAGGAACATTATTCTTTTTCTCTTTCCTCGACTTGAAATTTTCCCATGTCTGCCCCTTGCCTCTCTTTCTTTATCTGTAGCTGAGCAGGGAACATGTGGAAATTGGTGATTCTGCTAGTAGAAACCCTTTTATTCTGTCACAATGGAAACATTTGCTGAGACCTTGATTAGCTTCTTTCTGCTTCGCAGATGCATTCAACATTAACATAAAAAGGATATTCTTCTCTACGTTGAAGATTACAATCATAAATGATGCTCATAAAACAAACAAAAATTCTTGTTCTGACAGGGGCATATTCCCCACACTGTCACACTATTGCTCCTATCATTATGTACCAGAGAATCAACAGATTGTTGAAGGAGCATTACTGTAGCAGAATACAAACAGCCTCCCTCAGCAGAGTCCAGGTCATGTGTCATACTAACCTGGCTAGGCTGCCTCAAATCCCCATCTTAGCTACCTGTGGTACGCTTGTGTGATGCTACCCTACTGGCTTCTGACCATCAAACTACTGCTCTTCTTTGCTTTTGCTAATTGGCATTTATGGGAGCAGAATAAGCTTTGGATGCAATGAAAGAAGCATCCGTACCTATGGGCATGCAATTAAAACAATCATTTTGTGCTAATGCTTTCTTACACAGGGCACTGTCGCATATAATTATTTATCAGTACAAAAATATAAACATGAAATTAAGGCATAAAGAGCCTCTCTAATGTAATGGTCCATGAAAGAGATAACTTCACAAGATACCATTAAGGGTTTTCAGGCTAGACAACACAGATACTCCTAAAACCAGGAATTCAGTACTTACCCCTAGGCTCTTCATTTGTCAGTTTTCCTTCAGAAATCCCTGTGCAGCTATAACTGTGGTCCAGTCTAATTCTGAAACATCATGTAAACTGAACCTTGTCTCAAGCTGAGCTGTCCAAATCAGATAGGTCAACTTACCGAACATGCAAGCCCCCAGATACACAATCAATCATGAAGTCAGAATTTCAGGCTGTGAGTATTTGAAAGTGTATTTTAAATAAAACAACACTGAAACTCTCTTAGCCACCTGACCTGTTGATCCTAATAATAAATAGGTCTACTTAGCCAAAACTTGCTGGCACAAAAATATGCATTTAAATTAAAATAACCCTTTCTTCCTCTTTTCATCAGTTGCCACCTAATAGATCAGTTTATAAGACATAAACCAAAGAGCAAATCAGAAACAACTATGGAAGATTTTGTGCATGCTCAGAGGTAGCCACACTTGAGATCTGAGAATAACATTCTGAAAGATTGATCGTGCCACAGCTCAGAAAACCTGTAATCTTAACATCGTAATTTCTTTTCTCTCCCTACTAACACATCAGTTTCTTAAAATTAAGAATTATATATTCCTTTATGAGCTACACAGAAAATTTTTGCTCCCTCCATGTATTATATTTGGAGCCATAGCTTGTCATTAGCTTCTTTTAGATTGCTCAATATTTGCACTGATTGCCTCCATTCCTTGCTGCTGACTCTCATGACACTTGCCATTAATTTGTTGCCTAAAGAAATCATTCTGGAAACCTTCTGAAATAACTCACTTGCTTGGTGCATAAAATTAGGTACTTCTACAATAAAGGATGCAGCTTCATCAAACAGCCAAGTTCTAAATAGAATTACTTGAGTCATGATTTGATGCCTTTAGGCATTACGCTGTCATGTAAAGGAATCATTAATAAAGCAAGTATAATTTTTATACCTAGAACAATTAACTCTTCAGTTGGGAAAAAAGCATACCAAATCATTTGAGCTAAATTCCCAAGAATCCCTGGGAAGAGGGCCAAATAGCAAAAAAACACCATTTCAGCACAAGACCAAAGAAAGCAAAGTAGAACAGGGTTTTGATGTTATCCTCTAGATAACTGCTGACCTACAGCAAAACAAATTATAACCACTTCTAACTATTCAGACTGCTGCCTTTTCAGTCTTACTTTTTCTTTATATATGCAGATATAAGGAGTCTATGGAATACTGTGCTCTTTATTATGGTCACCTAACCCCACAACTTCAGAAAGAGTGAGACAGCGTTATTTTCATATACAACCAACAAAGCAATATTATCTGGGGATAAACATTCTTCACCTTTGCACAGGAGGAATCTCACACTACCTTCTCCACACCAGAAGTAGTAAATTACTTCAGCATTTGAGAAGCTCTGCAGCTGACTGCCAAAGTGCAGTTTGCAATTTCCTTAATCAGTTTCCTTTATTTTATCTATAATGTTAACAGGCTACCAAGTCAGTGCACTAATATGTCAAGTACTTCAGTCTGGAATATGTGGTATAGGAGGTGTCAAAGAGAGAGAAATTACATAATTTACGTATTATTATCTTTTCATCTCAAGAAGCTTTTGATAAGATCCTGTTAATATGTCAACATTTTGACTTGGAATGAGTCTCTGCCTCATCCCTCTCCTGAAGCACTGGGTTAGTTCTGGGGAATAAGAAGAACAGGCCTATAAAATTCCTTCAAGGCTGAACAGCAAAAACAGCAGCTGCAAGTGGTATGAGTAGCTTTTTGGCAAAAAGGCATCCTGTCATGCATCAGACCCACACTCATTAGTATTACTGAGCATTGCTGCAGTAAAAATTAACTATTATGCACAAGACTCAAGAATAATTTCACCCCAAACAATGAGAAAGCATATGTATTTTAACATTAGAAGCAATGGTGGCATCCGCTCAGCTGCACTCTTAGTTCCTTTGAACAGAATGAAAAACTACCCCATGCAGAATACCCTCCTGTTAGGCTAGTTGAAGACTTCCAAAATATTAAATAGAAAATATAAAACAGTCCTGAAATAGGACAAAATAAAGAAAAAACTGATGTAGAAAAATAAATAAATAAATAAAAAGCAGCATTACTTGGACCTACTTTTGCACAGTACTGAGCACATGATGAATATTAACCATTAACAATTACTAAGTGTTAAGAGGTTTCATTACCATTCATGTAGCATCTAACAGAATCAGCCCTTTTCCAAGGAGAAAGTAGCTACAGAAAGGATCATAGCAGCATTTTTCATCAGTACATCTCAAAACATCATATGAAAGAAGTTGGTCTCATTATGCGCATTTTACAGATAAGGAAATTGAGGCAAAAAGCTGCAAAGTACCTTCATCAAGACTTGACAAGCTACTATCACAGATAAAAATAGAATCCAGTTCTCTTAAATCCAGCTTCCAGGGAAAAAATGGAGACAGTTGTTCTTGGACAGTGATAAAGACTGACTTTTCAGGGGTGCAGCCTGCAAGGGAGACAGACACTTGAAGCCTACAGGAAAAAAAACATGTATTTTTTTCCCTTCTTATAGCCAACACAGTCACCAGATCAATAAGCAGCCTGGAGTGCTACCACTGTATTTCTTGGCCTGGTTTCAAATGGCCGGAAAGACAAATCCTGCTGCCACCAAAGGGCTGGTCTGAACAGAGTGGGATTCCCTTAAGACAAAAAAGGCGCGTGCACAGGACAAGTTATAGGATCAAGATATGATAACGTGCTGCATTATTAATTTTAAAATGTTTTAAATTGCAACATTCCTTTAAGTATAAACTATTTCCTACACAGTCTTGACAGTACTCTCATTAAATGCTAATAGATGATTCTGTAATAAACAGAAGCTTCAAAATGAATCACATTTATATACGTTGGGATGTCATGAGTAACAGTGTTTTGCAACTTAGGAGTGCAGATAATAATTTTTTATGATGCATTGACATCTCCTTCTGGGGTTGAACAACACTTCATAATATCTTACATTATAATTCTACTTCTTTTGTACCA
The DNA here is from genome assembly GCA_009867235.2 of Psittacus erithacus. Lineage (NCBI taxonomy): Eukaryota > Metazoa > Chordata > Aves > Psittaciformes > Psittacidae > Psittacus > Psittacus erithacus. The sequence continues at coordinate 40,711 of WYDI02028120.1, read as the reverse complement.
AAATTTGTAGCTGTTCTATAAATTTCAAACTTTAACTGTATAATTGTCCTTTATGAGGATACAAGAAAGTCTCTTCAGATACACTTTTTTTTATACACGCAGAGCAATCGCTCCCTTGTGTGCCATAACAATGACAAACCAGAAGTATTTTTTCTCCTGAGCTAAAAGTGACATACACTCCTCTCATTAGAAATGTAAATATTTGGGCTGAAGAACTGCAACCAAGCAGTGTTCTCAGAAGGTTGCATTTATCATGACCTACTGTCTAATCCTTCCCTAGATGCACACATCATAGACTAATCCATGCAAAGCTGCTGGTAACACTGAGGTAATGTTTGATTAAATATGTTGTTCTAAGACACTTTGAAATCCTTCAGTCAAAGGCACCAAGCAACTTCAAATATTACGGCATCCAAAAATCACTGTTATCAACTACTGTAACAATATAAATTACATTAACACAGGCTGCAGGCCCATCAGTGGAAGCAAACTTGAATTTCAGGGGGTCCTAAAATAAGATTCTGGTGCTGAGACAAAGGCAGGTGACTCAGCCATTAAAAATGTTGCATTGTCTCAGCTTCTTTTCTTGGAGACATACTTTGGGTACATCTCAATTCTGACACACAAAAAAAAAAAAAAGCAAAGAAGTCAACTGTTTATCACTGCTATTCATATGGTTTCAAGCTCACCAGAGCTACCTGCAAGGGAAACTACACGATGTCTGCGTATCTGTGGCATTCAAGCTGGAAATAATAGCAGGGCTAAATAAAAGGTTTTACTTAACTTTTATATTTGGAAATGGTAAGGGAAAGAAAACAAGATGAGAATGTACCTATTTACTTAGGTACAAAGGGATGTCTATAGAGATCCATTTTTAGCAATAAGTTACTAACATTAGTTGTATAAAAAAGCAAGACAAGCATACCATGCAAGCTCTGCAGTTCAGTGGCAATGTTGGTTTTAATCGAACGATTATGAATTACCTGATTTAATTATTAGTCGTTGCCTTGAATACAGGGCTTACAGCACAAACATGAACCAGGAGACTTAATTTCCACTTCACATCTACCGGCTCTAATTCTGTCTACTGTGGGGTTTTACAGAATGGTGACACAAGTGTTATTATTGCTAGTTATGACAATACCAAGATTAAATTACCTTACTTATTTGCTCATGTAGATTTTTAAAAACTGGCAAAACACAAGTTTAATAGTAACTATCAGATTAGTTACATCGGTGCAAACTCCTAGAGATATGTGCATACACACAACTTAGTGTGATGCAAAGCAAGGTATATTTAGCAGTATAATATACTGATAGATTAAAACAGTGCAGCTGAATTTGGATACATGCATTTTGATAGAAGAAAACAGCTTCTGTTTAATTTAGGCTAACATTTTAAAGGGATTTACTCAGGTACACAAAATAAGCTGTGTGGAAATGCTCAGAACTTGCCACACAAATTGCAATAAGGTAACAGACTACTGTGTATCCGGTGATCCATGGCCACAGTCCATGCCAGTTTTCTTAGCCTGTAACAAACAGTGAGATAACCAAAGTTACCTTAGTCATCTTCCCATAAAACCTCAAGTAATTCAAATCATTTCTCATCTGTCTCAGACAGATGCACAGTCACCATTGATCAGCTGATACATGGTATCTTCTCAAGGCACTGCACTGGATGAGGAACACAAGAACAGAGTAAAATAAGTCTGACTTCTGCACCAGAAAAATAACCAAATGACAGAACTAAAGAGGGATAAACTGCATTCTCTTCCATTTGCTGTGTTTTTCAGAGATCTATGTCAGCCTCAAACTTGTGCCAGTTTTCTCTACCTACATGGAAACCTACAGAGCTGTCTATAAAATACAGCACTAGCTTAACTAAGTGGGCATTTAAAATTATTAAATGTAACTCAGTTCAAACCGCTAAGTTTATTTTAATTTTCCTTAAATTGATTACAAATGGTTTTAAATTAAACTAACATATTCTTAAATCAGAATGTTTGACAAGAATAACACAATTATGCAGACATTTTCACCCGTAAAGTTGTTTAAAAATACTCTCTAACCTTCTCAGACAGACAAAAATTAATACTGGTAAAGGTAGTAGAAGGTCCAATTAAGAAATCCATTTGTTGCCAGGAAGCTCTCAATTGTGGTAGTTTTTTGTACCTGCAAAGGTGGAAATAACTGCGCACACAAGGTTATTACAAATATCCAATTACTCTTGTCTGAAATTTAATCCTACCTGAGGAAATAGTGTCAGGCAACCCAGAAAGAGTTAATTATTATCCTTGGAAGAAATTACATATTTCTACAGCTTTAGCAAACCAAATTAAAAATATAAAATCTTTTGCTCTTCAGACTCACAGACTACAGCTAATTAGACTGAATTATAATGCTCCTTTAAAACCAATACATATTAAAAGGAGAGTATTTAAAAGACTAGAAAAAAGCAACATAAAGAAAAATGAAATTAGTAAATTCTTAATGATTTTGAAAATCAGCATCAAAGGGTTTACTGTCATCCTCTTTTAACATCAAACTGTATAAAAGGTAATTTCTCTATGTGTTTTGAAGCAGGAGCATCTCAAAAGAGATTTACCAGGTATATTGCTTTGGTTGGAAGTGCCAAAACATACAGAAAAAATATTAATGTCCAAGATGTCCAAGCTGATTTCTAAATAAAAGAAGTAATAGCCTGAGTTTCATCCATTACAGGAATCCCTATGGTTTGGGAATCACTTGCACTAATACAACAAAGCAAAATATCTCAGCATACACAGAAATAAACAAGGCCTTGACTGATAAAAATTGCTCCTTGCTGAGACTACTTGAGATCAATTAGACTCAGGATTGCCATGGGACATGGTTTATTCAGAACATTTTGCAAGACTGAGGCCAAAAATCTAAAACCCAGAAATTCCTCTCACTGCAACAAAAAGTCCCTTCTGTTTTCAGTTTTCCATTTTTGTTGTTCCTTCTATATCTTATTGTAAGATATTATAAATAATATCTTCCTGGAATGAGAATGAGGAACTGCAGGACTTGCTATCTTTATAGTATCTCTGTTAGCAATAGCCTTGGCTGCATTGACCACAATATTGTGGAGTTTCTGTGGAGCACAGCACACTGAAGGTTAGTATTAAGACAAAGGTTTTAGAGCAAACATTAGCTCACTCAGAGCTCAGTTGGGAGGGATTCCACGGGAAGCTTCCATAAAGGGTAAAGGAGCTAGCAAGTGCTGGGAGATTTTTTCAAGACTGCTCTCCTGGAGGCACAAAACCAGTTCATTCCCTTTAAAGGGAAAGGAAAGCAGAACAAGAGACCTCCTTGGTTTAACTGTGAGCTTCTGAGTCTGCTCAAAACCAAAAGAGAAATGTACCAGCAATGAAAAAGTGGACGAATACCCATTGAGAACTACAAAGACATTGCCAGGGTTTGCAGAGACATAGACAGAAAAGCAAAAGCTCAGCTTAAATTGAAATTGACAAGAAACATCAAAAACTACAAGAAGTTCTTCAGATGCATAAATAACAAGCAGAAGCAGAGGGAACATATTGGCCTGCTGCTAAGCAGAAGAGGGGAATTGGTCACCAAAAACGCTGAAAAGACAGAGGTTTTCAGCATTTTCTTCACCTCTGTCTTTATCAGCATTGTCAAGCCCTTGGCATTTGGGAACAAAAATCCAAGTTGATGCGAACACAGACCTATCACCAGCGAAGGAAGAGTCGATATGCACTGCTAGTTATCCTCTTTATTGATGTGGCAACTTCTTATTCCTCTGTTATCGAGAGTCAGTGAAGTGGCTCTAGCTGTAGACATTACAGAAAGCCCCTTGCTTTTATTTGCCCTCTTCCTGTCGCTTTTGATAATTTTTTCTTGACAAGGTTCCAACCCCCTGGATTAAAGCCATCCCTCTTTTCTGTGTGTGTTAGGGGTATGCTTGTGTTTCCTGCACAGTTTGGGCCTGGAGCAAGACGTCCAGCTCCCTCTCAGCTTCCCTGTCATCTTTTAGCTCCTTCAGTGTCCCGCAGCTTAGCCCCTGCTGCAGGAGGACCTCCACCAGGGCGCACCGAGCGCAGCCCTGCCCATCGTGCACCCTCACCTCAAGAGACCAGTGAAGGCACTCTCTACACCCCGAGCTCTGCGCTGCAGCCTCCCATCTCATCGGCTCTGTCTACCCAGCTGGGGAGCAGCTCTGTGGAAAGGGACCTGGGGTCCTGCAGGACAAGCAGCTCAGTATGAGTGAATAGGGAGCAGCTGCTCCAAAGCAAGCCAACAGGATGCTGGGCTACATCAACAAGGGCATCATAAGCAGAGAGAAACAAGTCGTGATTCCACTTGGCGCTTGTCATGCCATACCTGGAATACTGTGTTCAGTTTAGGACCCTGCTCCGCAAAAAAAAATATGGGCAGGCTGGAGAGGGTCCAGAGAAGGGCACAAAGGTGATCAAAGGATATGGAGATTCCCTTTTCACAAGGAGTCACATGGAAAAGATGAGAGTACAAGAACAGAGAGATTCCGGTTGGATACAAGAGAAAAATTTTCCACAATGAGAACAATCAACCATTGGAATAGTCTCCCCAGGCAAGTGTGAATTCTACAACACTGGATACTTTAAAGATTCAGCTGGACACGGTGCTGGGACATCTATCTGGACAATGCTTTTACCAAGAAAGGTTGGACCAGATGATCCTTGAGGTTTCTTCTAACCTGGTATTCTATGATTAGAAAGGCCAAGGTTTATTTCATTCTTAACATTTTTCATAAGTGAAAAGGGATATTATAATTAAAAAAAAATGTTTTAAGTAAATAATTTCACACGTACTACTAATATTCAGTGATGACTTCATAGGTAGTCAAATCGTTTCTAAAGGACTATGAAATTTTATGAGGAAGCACTCCCCAAAAGCCAACCCACAATTTCCTATCCTCTCCTAGACGGAAACTTCCAGATATCTTTTATTTTCATTAAAAAGTTTCTCAGCTCATCCCTGTGGGTATGGGTGATGTGAACCAGTGGTTATGGAGCAAGGTCATTCTGAGCTGTTGTAATTCAAGTGCTGGCACTGGTTTAAAATAAAACAACATTCTCAATGCCAGGAAAAAGGCTGATCCTCCAAAAGTCATAGTTTAGCTGCTATTGAAACTATTGCTGATGTACAGTGGTATTCTCAGCAATTCATACTAACCTTGGAAAATTTCCAGGGAAAAGTGAGAAATGCCACTCTACTTAAAAATGCATGGTGTATACAAAGTTTCAACCATTAGCTTAATAAAACTTAATTTAGTCTTAAAAATAAAAAAACTGATTCACCATAGAGCCTGCATGCTCTTCCTACTTCCACTGCATTAACTAAAATGCAAAAGGCAACACTTATCCCAGGAAGGAACAGCACAGATATTTCTTGGCTTTGTTTCAAATCAAAGGAGACCATCAGATCATCCCATTGCTTCAGGTATTTCTTAATCTACTGTGTTTCATCTAGCCACCACTGCACCGAGCCTCCTGTAACTTGTGTTCGTTGAATGCCTGTCGATCAAAGTAGGCACCTGGAGTTTTTGCTTGAGTCATTACTGGTTAAACTGTGGTCTCTGTGGCCCCGGCTGCAGCTGCAAATTAATCATGGGCAAAAAACCAGCAGAGTTTTGTGTGTCACTCTCTGCCAGGGCATTTCACACATACTGCAACTCCTCGTGTTTACATGTGAAGACAAGGCTGATGTAAGGATGCTCAGCTCCTTCACAGTTCATGGCACTTGAGGGCTCTGACAGTAGGAAGGGCAGGTACGTCACAGTGTAATGACAGAATCTGAAAACACAGTTATCCTGGTAATGCTGGTGCAGATGACATTGTGAGTGAGTGGCCATCAGACCCCTTCCTGAAAGACAGCTGTGAGGTGTTCCAGGATCCAAAATGGCTGGATGGCATATGATCAGGCAGGAATAACTGTAGAACAGGGTTTTTTACAGAAACCAGAGGGTTTCTTCACTTTGTGCCTACGTAGATCTTTGAAACTAGGACACTTGTAAAAACATCTGTCTGTAGCATACTATCTGTATAACAGTTCCAGCACAAAGGAGACTAGAAGTTGGCTTCAGGTAAACATAGGCAATACTTTACTGTCTCCTGTTCTCCATCATTTGATCTGTAACTTTCATAGTGCACATCCTTCAGTTTGAACTTTCTTGCATCACTGACACAACTGGAGCCTGAATTAGGATGTATAATAACATACTTGAAGGCCTTTGAAGACAGCTGCTACCTTTTCACAATATGTTTAGTGACTGATGTAATCATGACCAGCATGACAACCCAGGTAGGCCCACGTAGAGGAGGAGTATGTTTACCAACAGTAGATGAAAATGCATCAATATGATCATGGCTGTCAGAACCAAAGTCATTCAAAGGATTTCTGAAGAATTTGGAAGGAATTTAGTGAATGTAGCCATTCCATCTTTATATTCTTGAACGAGAACATGAGGAGGCACAGCAGGGGCATACCTGTCAAGTGCGAAAGAAGTGAATCTCCCATAGGACCCAAGGGATGGAGAAACCCTGATGCTGAATTAAGAAGAGAGGGAAAAGCACAGATGTCTGGATAAAGAGTCCCACATGATTCCTAAGTACAGTCAACTTCTGCTTTGCCACAGAGGAAAAGGAGAAATGCTGTTAAGTCTTTCAATAGTGAGACAGAAAAAAACCAGTAAAGAATAACCACATTTCCTTACAGTTTCGCTTTGTAGTTCTCATCTTCAACACTGAGACTGCATTGCCTGCAAACACAAGGGAACCTCACTTACCCTTTTTTTTCCCTGTAGTCAGTCATTTCTGCCTTTCCCCGAGGTGCCACTGAATTACAAAACTCAAGGAAGCATTTAGTTAGTGAGTAGGTAGGAGTGTAAAGGAAAAAAGGGGGAAGACAAGGCAAACAAGCAGGTAAATGTCAAAACAAACAAGCAAAAGGAATCTGTAGCACCCATATCAAAGCAGCAAAAGGCACAATGGCTGAGAACCTGAGGCTGATGTGATTTACTTTCACGCCTTAGGACATTCAGTTCCATATAATCCACTGTCAAAGTCAATTATGAATATTACAGTATCTGCAACTGGAACTGATCCAATCCATTCAGAAGAAAACATTAAATGCTGCCTGTAAGGTATATGAGCACTTAATGGCAAGGATTTAAACCAAGATACAATCAAAATGAACAAGCTATACAAAAGAGCAAACGAAAGCTAGGTTGCTAGTGTCTCTGTTTTTAATATCTGCACTTGATTTCTCAAGGGATTATTTAAAACTAACTTTCTTCAAACATAACAGCATTAGGAAACAAAGGACCAGGGATTTTTTTTTACACTGTCCCATAAAGTTACTTTCCTAAGCCTCTGCTAATATATAGAAATAAACATAATTAGTAGATTTTTAAGGCACTCAGAGCCCGGCACCTTCTGCTGAAATCAGAAACCCCATGTACCTCTCACTACATGACTTTACCACAACTGAGAGGATGATCCACCCTTGAATGTGACAAAGTAGTACTACCCGAAGAAGGAAACTGCTGGTAGGCATAGGAAGGTGCTTTTAAGAGTTTGAAATCAAAGTACAGTCTCTTTTCACACAGGCAGAACTGTTTATTTAGAACTGGAACTGCTGCTTGGATCTTACTCCAGTGTTAGTGCAGATGGGTGAGATTTTGGCTATTAACTGCTTAGATAAGAGGCACCAGAATATTCTGGCAAAAGAGAACCTCAGCTACATTTATATCTGCCTTTGCCCATTTTTGATTTGTGTAAAATTGCCATGTGCTTCAACATAGAGCATCTAACACTTTGGAAATTCCAGCTGGCACACAGCAGAGCTCAGAAACACATGCTGCTGTGAGTGCATCAAATCTATTCTCCTCACTAAAAAGTGGCTTCTCAACAGGCAACAAATGAAGTCCTAGTTCTAACAGATGGCAGGGTGTCCAGAAGATCAACAAAACCTCCAAAATGAACATCATGATCAACCTAATCCCATGGCCCAAGCCTGCACTACGGTAACAATCCAAACCTCATCACACAAGTACAGAACAGAAGAACAGAAAGAAACCTCTGAAGTGATATTCCAAGTTACTTTGGATATCCTTTATGGAAGAAAATTGTGCTGCTTCTGTTCCTCTTGAAAACAGAAACAAGATTTGTTTTCAGATCTGTTCATTTGACTTTTTCCTATATTTCTCACTTTTTTAAATAGGAAGAACTCCACTGAAAATTGTGGATAGCACTGGAGACTAGCCTTAGTCTACATTTTTAGCATACTAAAAATCTTCGTACACTATATAATTTCAGTTGTTACAATGAATCATAAAGGCAGCTGAAGTGCAAGATAACATATTTTAAGAACCTTCAAAGAGAAAAATATATAAAGGTACGTACCTAATTGCACATCAAAGAATACTTTAGGAATAAATTGTGTTATCTGCAATGTTAGAATATTTTTAGTGCTTTAATTTAGTAATAATATGAGAACAGTGCTGCTTGAATTAACCATTGTGCATACCTGTGTTCAGATATCAGGGGGATCCAAATGTACTTTTACATGTCCACTCTATTCTTATCATTAGAGCTTCTCATTTCATATTTCTCACAGAAATGTCCAATTCTTCCTGTAGAAGTACTTCCATTGTGGTTCTTTTTAATAACTTCAGTCTTGTCACAGTTCAGCATAATATTTTATAAAGCTTCTTTTTGGGTTAAAGGGCATGAAGTTCCAATAATACCAGTAATGTATATTGCATTTGTATTTGAGTTTTCAATTATTCTCACGTTTCTATTATCACTTTCTCCACAAAAATGTTTATATGGGGACACTCTCATTTTACACTCAAGAATTCATCTAATTCTGACATCCATCTGGTAGGCTGTTTGGAAACCTTTTTTATTATATTTGTCACAGCATATTTACAGGTAAACTTACTCTGTGACATTTCAAGATATAACAGCATTTTCTCCTGCATAATAACAAAAATCCTAAAATTCTCCTATTCTATGTCAAAAAATTGCCCCAAATCATAGATGGGGCAAGGTACTTTGAATCTGCATGTTATTTTACACCTGAAAACACTTAATCAAAGTTGACTGGAGTTGAGCTTGGAAGTGACCTCTGGAAGTTATCTTGTTCAACCCCCAGCACAAGCCAGATCACCTAGAGCCTGTTGCCCAGGACCATGTCCAGGTGGCTTGTAAACATATCCAAGATGGAAGATTCCACAACCTCCTTGGGCAGCCTGTGCCAGTGATCTGTCTGCTGTGTCACCCTCACACTGAAACAGTGTTTCCTGATGTTCAGAGGGAACCTTCTGTGCTTCAGATGGTGCCCATTGCCTCTGGTCCTGTCACTGGGCGCCACTGAAAAGAGCCAGGATCTGTCATCTTTGCACCCTCCCTTTAGGTATTTACATACATTGGTAAGATCCCCCTCAAACTCTTTTCTTCTCCAGGCAGCACAGTCCCATCTTTCCTCATAGGAGAGATGCTCTACTCCCTTAATAGTTTCTCATTGCCCTTCCTTGCACTCTCTCCAGTACATCCATGTCTCTCATGCACTGGGAAGCCCACAGCTGAACACAGTACGCCAGGTGTGGCCTCACCAAAGCTAAGAAGACAGAAGTACCACCTCCCTTGACCTGCTGGCAGTGCTTTGCTTAATGCAGCACAAGAATACACTATCCTTTCTTTTGCTGCCAGGGCACATTGCTGCCTCATGTTCAACTTGGGAGTCCACCAAGACCCCCAGGTCTTTTTCTGACAAGCTGCTTTCAGGCTAGCTGTTCCTCAGCATTTATTACTGCATGCTGTTCCTTCACAGGTTCAACATGAGTCAGCAGCATGTCCTTGCAGCAAAAAAGGCAAATAGCACCTTGGGCTGAATTAGGAAGAGTGCGGCTAGTAGGTCAAGGGAGATTCATAAATACCTGAAGAGAGGGTACTGGATCAGTATTGGTCCCTGGTGTACACCACTTATTAATGGCCTCCAACCAGACTTTATGCCACTGATCACAACAGTCCAGGCTCAGCTGTTCACTCAGTTGTTAGTTCCCCTCGCTGCCTGGTCATCTAGCCCATACTTCAACTTCTCTGTGAACATCTTTTGGGCAGCAGTGGTGAATGCCTCTTTGAAGTGATGTATACAATATCACCTGCTCTTAAGTTTACCAGAGACATGATTTCCTTTCATGTTCTTTTATTGTTCATATATACATCAATATTCCTGATGTGCAACTGTTAACATTTTTAAAAGAGAGTAGGTCAGATACTCAGTATTTACCAAACGGTTCATTGCTCCTGAAATCAGTGATACAATACTGCTTCTCCATTAGACCAGGAATCAGCCTTTAATACTGGAAGAGAGAGCAAGAAAAACAGAGGATCAACCAAGTTCATGTTGTCTTCTTTTTTTTTTTAACCATTTTTTCTTTATAAATTCACTTTTTTGGGGCATCCTTGAGGACGTCTCTAAGAGATGTCTGAAAGAACAGAGAATGATGGGCTGGTAATTGGGATGGTAAGATGTCTTATACCTGTCAGCCCTTAAAAAAAAAAAACAAACCAGAAAAGTGGGACTTGAAAAGCTGGAATCACTGACAGAACAAAAGAAGAAGTGGTGACACAATAAAAGACTGCTCAGAGACAACAGACCCCACTGCTTTGATTAAACCGCAGATCAGGCTTATCTTGTGTATTGAATGAACCAAGGGGTCCCTTGGAAAAAGTGAGAAAGCCTTGGTGGCACAGAACTAATTAAAACCTAATGGAAAACATACCCAATGAGAAATCATTAAGAACAACTTAAAACTATAGATTCCTTACATATTTTACCCCAGTGCAGTTTCTTTCTTTCCAATAAACATCATATGTAAATTTGATGTTTCCAAATTATTCACCTTTTTACATGCAATCAAAGGTCTTTTAAATAATCTTCCTTAAAAATAAGAGTAAAACCCCTTATTTTTTTTCAAATGTTAACTCTCATAGCAGAGGTGTCATAGGAGACAATTATGAAATCTCAGAGTAAAATCCATCTTTCAAAGGGTAAAATTTAGTACAGTTACACAGTTAATAAGGTAGAGTAATATAATAATAACGCTGGCAAATTATTTCCAAAGATCTTGGAAAGCTGTATAAATATTGATGTAGATGTAAGCATTATAATTCATCTGGAAAGTAGGAAATAGTTTTGGTTTCACTTCAGAGATAAACAAAGGCACACAAAGGTTAACTAATTAGCTCAGGGTCACTCATGGAATTAAAAAGGCAGATGCAGAACAGCTGTGCTTGGCCACTGTTTTAAGAATATAACTGAAAACTACTTCAAAGTCAATGCCCTTCTAGATTGCATTCCACTCGGGAGTACTATATATCAAGAAAATAGATGACTTTGTGCCTTACACTGGCAAACAAAAGGAGTTACAGATCTGCCTATACAGTACCTCAGTAATGAAACACGTATTAACAAACAGTATGGAACAAATGAAAAGCCAAAATTCTGAAGATGTTTTGTCACTTTCTTACATGCTTTTATTACTGCAGATAAATGAGAGCAGGTTTGTGTGGACAGACTGAATGATTAGAAAAAACGCAAATAAGATCACATGGATAAAATGAAATTCTAGTATAAAAATGTGACTGATAATGAAGTGGGAGGAAGAAGGTGTGTGCTTACGTGCCCTTATTTTTAGTCAGTGCAGGACTGAATCTATTCTACTGCATTAGCTACGAAGGTGAGAAATAATCACATTCTGTCCCACATCTATTTCCTCTAAAAATGTAACATATACACTGGCCAACACCGCAACACAATCAAGCACATCCCAGACTGGCATCTCTAAAGGGGACACATAGTAAGTGTAATTCATACTCAGATATTTCTAATGGAGACACAAGAGAAATAAAATCAAAAATTAAAAGTGAAACTCTTCCTTCATATGGTATTAGTCACTGTCTTTATCTTTAAAATAAGTGATAAGGGATGAGGCATATCTAATGCCAGTTAATACCCTGGCTGTTACCATTACACCAAATTTAGCAGTCTATTTAACAGTCTAAGGTTACTCTCATTTGAATGTGACTCGCAAGCCTAACATGGTACTTGTATGAGTCCAACCTGTTGCTGAAGAAGCACTGCTCGTTGAGGTAACATTTGTGTGGAAGTAGCTTTAAGTTTACTATTCTGTTATTTCCAACATATCATGTACTTCTAACGAACAACAGCAGCAGCTCCTCCACGTGGTTGTACAACTTCCCAATTACAAGATCAAAACACAATGGGAAAGATAAAAGATGCTTGGGACAACCTCAATGTTGACTATCCCAGGACAATTTAGATCCTGTAATACCAATGTGTTCTTTCTAGCCTTATATATCAAGCATCCTGGTTGCTATTTTATACTGTAATAGGGCTAGAAAATATCAGAATGATTCAAGGGAAAATGTTTTTATTTTTTGTAATGGCAAAGAAGTTTTGACAGAGCTCACGCACCAAAGGTAAAAGGGCTGGTATTTTTAAAACCTGTATCAAATTTTCACTTGCAGTAGTGTCAGTCTGTTAATAAGCAATGCATGTAGAAGATTACCACACCCACATACATTCCTTTGCTATCAGTTTAGCCATTCACTTAACCAAAAGACAGATCCTGAAGTGTGCTGTAGCTGGAATCCCATGGATCTTAACAGATCCAGAAGCACATTTTGATGGCCAGGTAATAAGGAATTAGGGAACAGAGTTATAAAGGCTATCTATGTAGAAACTGGCAAACAGGAAGGTTCTCATTTCCTCTTTATTCCCCATTTCTTCTTTATTCCTCAGCAGAACACTGTCAAGGCAAATCTTACCAAGGTACCTCCACAGAAGTACTGACCAGGTATATTCAGAATAGATTAATAAATTGTATCATTTTATTTATATTGGGCAGTGGTAGCTTTTTTCTTGTTTTGCACACATAATTGCAATTTATTTTAAAAAATCGAACAGCTTTCTGTCTTGTAACAGCGATGTCTCTCATCTTTTGAGTAAAACCTTCAAAGGCTATCTCACTGTGTTCCTTTTTATTAGCAGTACATAATGGTTAAACAAGAATATTCTCATTTCATTACAAATGAAAAATAATTTGCATCATCTGGGACAAAAAACCCCACAATCTACTAAAGAAAAGTCATGAGAAAATGGAAAATAGGAAATAATTTGTGATCAGAGAAGCAGCTAAAACTGGTGATCTTTAGAAACATGAAGAGATCAGGTGTGTTACTTAAGATCTCATGGAATTAAATTTATTTTCTGACGAAGTTAGAAAATTGTTAATCTAAGCAATATTCACAAGCCAGAATTCTGAAAGAGAAGAATGCACGAGCAAGCACCTCCCAGTCATGAATTAGCCATTGTCTGTAAGACTTGTCTGTAAACAGAGAGTTGGGAGCAGTACTTCATTTGATCATCTGTAGTTCCAAAACAGAGTTCACAGTTTTCTGAGCAGGCTGCACAGAGAAACAGGTATGGGAGTCCTGGACAGTATACACTGAGTCTGTCATAATTTTCTCATTGTTAGAGGTCCACAATATCCCTGCAAATCCTTTTTTGGCACCTAATCAGAATGGCTAAGACTGTAACTTTAGTAACAGACTCCAGAGAGTGCTCTTTGGCCCTAAGGCCATGTGGCAAATGCGCACCACATAGGATTTGACCCTGTGTCTCTCTGGACTCCACGAATTGTCCCTCTGACCACAACACATAATTATTTTTACTGTGTTTTATTTTCAGTTCAAACTGCCTGAAATAAGATGAGATCTATTCATACAGCTCCTCCAGTTGTTCTTTGTCTGCAGAATTTTAAATCTAAAAATAGGACTTAGATATTCCATCCATAATGATATGTCACACTGAAACAGCAGGCAAAAAAAATGGGTATGTATTATCATATACTACTGCTGTGGCTGGTAGCTGTGCTGTAATTAAAAATTGTTAACAGTTCTATTTCAAGTGTCTAATTCACAGGTTTTATCATTTAGCCTTAAAAGATAATGGCTTCATTTTACTTCGTTTATGTGAGTGAGTAATCCTGACTTGTGAAAGGAGTCCTGTAAATGAGTCACATCAATAAACATGCAGGATTGGACCCAAACTGAAAACAACATTTACAGCAAAAGCCACATTTCTTTCTTTCCACCCCTCTACATGTAAAAGCAAATGAACAGCTCCATCTGAACCAAAATGAAAACATGTAGACACTCTCAGCTGACACTGGATTTGTTTTCAGAACTAAAAAGGAAATTCATCAAGTGAGCAGTCATTGCAGGGTTATGATTTCTTTTGGAAAGAAAATCATTGAAATGTAGTTCATGCGTTTATCTTTGCTCATGTTCAGCGGTTAGTGCTCTTCTAAAGCAAAATCCAAAAGATCTGATTGCAAAGCTTACATGTGATGCTGAGTTTAAACTCACTTAATACTTCACGACCCCAAACTCACATCAAATCCAGTAGTTACTGGTCAGATATAACAGAAATGTTTGTTTCTGGATAATGCTACATATCATGATTTTTCATTGGCAAATATGAGGCTCTTCCTATGTTAAGGATGTCTATTTGACCATTTAAGGCCTGGTCTTTTTCACAACTATCAGTCTATCACTCTACAGAACAAATTCAGTCATTTCAGTGGAGATCTTATCTGCATTTTTGTGCAAAGCCTCTACTGTGGGATTTCCCAGAGCCACAAGGTACCCCTTGCACTTCACATTCCATGCTCTGTAGCACTGTAACTCTTTCCCAGAACACTGTTATTTTAGGCACTACATTAAATGATGTGCCAGTGCATCAACAGAGATCTTGTCTCAGTGGATCATTGCATAGAAGTGCTAAATCACAGTGAAGAATACTGTTTATTTGAGGGACATGAACTCCAGGCTACTGAAGCAAATAAAACAATCCAGTTTATTCTGCTAAGATGAACAAGGAAAGTCAGTGTATATCACAGAAGCTAGGAAGAAGTTTGTGCATTGAAACTGGTGACAGCAGGGTGCAACATTCAGGGCACCAACAGTGCTGGAGAGCTAATGCAAAGAAGACCAGCCAACCCAGTGATGATTCTGATGATTTAGCTTACTTTGGGCTACTTATTTTAATGGGGACATTGAACTCATAAAACTAGATCAGGGTTTGTAAAGGCAAAGTTTGACCCTGATGAGTTAAAATCCTGGCAATATAAGCCAGTCCCCCAGCTCAGTCCTTCAAGCAATACAGTAAGATGCTTTTATCAGGACATCAATTGCAGACCACAGAGAACTTTCCAGACAGAAACTAAGCATTAAAAAGGCACAAGCCACAGACAACACCTCAGCATGGAGGAAAGTTTGACTCAGAGCTCAGAGGAAGCAGCCTCTGAGAAAAAGTTCTCAGGTGTGCTAACAGCTAAAAACCTAGCTCAAGACAGCAGCCACTGAAAGAAAAGCTAGGTTAGGCATGTCTTTGAAAAGCTTACCTCCCATTTAAATTCCAGTGATAGCAAGCGATAAAGAGAATGGTCAGGAGGCCTCAGGCTGAAACTTACAGGAATCAAGGATTTAATTTTATTTACATATGTATATACATATATCTGCACTGAGCACTTAAGAGGCTTTGACAAAAAGCTAAAGCAGTGTTGCTAGAATAATTGGAAGTTATTCTTGGGACAAGGATTTTCTTTCAGGTCTTCAGTTACAAAGGAACTGGCTGAAATGCTCTCAGAGCTCTGAGACTTTGAGAGTATGCACCAGTGAGGTGGATCCTTTGGAACAATCTCAAAAGTTTCAGCAGTTAGCAGTTCCCCTAATTTGTGTTAAAGTGTGAAAAACAAGATGAATAGGTGAAAAATTAAATTAATACTTCATCAAGCTTCAGAAAGGGCAATGATTTTGGCATGAGGACAAAGAAAAGCTGGACACTGGGAATAAAAGTGTGAGATGGTGCTGCCCACAGAGGAGGTAGAACTAAAACTCAGGAGGCTTTATGAACTATAGAGCATCTGCCAATTTCCAAATTGGTATTCAAACGATTTAGCACATGCATTCACATGAATATACTGTTGATAATGTCTCAAGTTGTCATATGAATAGATAGCAGCAATTATGGAACTTTTTATATGAAGCAGTGGGGACAGAAAAAGTGATTCAGTTACAGCACTATTTGGACCTCAGCGGAACACAGCACTTTCAAACAGATGATGCTGGTAGAGAGAAATAAATACAAAATGGATTCAAAGGCAGCTAAGTCCAGACTAAACTTGACAGAGCTCTTTTAAAAAGAAAGCTGGCTTTAAAAGAAAATCTTTAGATGCACTTTGTCCAGACTTCATTACAATAGCTGACACAGAGCTAGGTGGGAAATTAATAAGTAATGATAGAGAAGAAAGAGGTAAAAGAGGAACTCTTAGATGGGTGTTGCTAAAGGAAAAATGGAAATAGAGTGTTGAATAGTTGACAGTGTTTAAAGGAGCAGTTTGACACCGGAGGGGGCTTAGTAGTAGTTACCTGAGGATCAGTTCTGGGACCAATTATTTTTAAATTTCCTTTCATGACCATGGCATAAAAACAAGAAGTATGATGACACAAAGCAAAGAAGCATTGCCAACAGAAAACAAAATCAAGTCACTGCAGAGACAAATTGTAATGATCTAAGACAGGAGTAATGGAAAAAAGACTGTGGACTACAATGCTATTTACTTGATTACCTAATTGCAAATCTTTCTGCAGTAAGTGTCAGAAATCCCTAGTGGTAAATGACTGAAGAAAAGGACCTATCTTGGCTATGAGGCACAGATTTACCAAGGAACTAGAATATGCTACTTCTCTTGCACCAGCATTTATCTGACAGTGGCTATAGCACACATACTCCCACTGCATGTGATGCAATTTCAGTTGTTCAGCTACCTAGACCCCCAGTGAGATCACTGCTGTAATAAGAATAAAGACAAACCCATGATGTATTATTATTTGAGGTGTTTTTGGTGGACACAGAGAACCATGTGTGCTGTGATAGAAGGCACTGGTAATTCCAATTTCAGCCACCTATTTAAGAACAAAGAAGACACAAGAACAGGTGGGGAGAGGCTATCAGGAAAAGCAAGAGTTATGGTTGAGGTAATAGCAGAGCTCTAGAGTTCAAGTTGCAGGAGGTCTTGGCAAATCCTTTTTTCTTGGGTTGAAACTGGCAGTGTTTGTTAGCCTGCCTCTATTGGAAGTGACAGTCCTGAACTAGAAGTAAAAACTTCTGTTGTTGGTTTTGTGTTGGTGTTTGCTTCTTGTTTGTTTGTTTGCTTGTTTTTTAAATCTCACAACAGCCAGGTATCTTAACAGGATGTTTTAGTGAAGCTTTACATTTACAGCTTAATGCAGATCCAAGGTGACAAAGATAGAAGAGATATTAAAAAAATAACTTTGTTTGCATGGTTTAGCTTTCATGCCATTGTAGAAGAGTGCATTGTATACTCAATGAAAGAGTCAGTAACTCAGCCAGAGAATGATATATTTATTGTGTTCTGCAGGAAGGGCAATTATCACCACCACATCATAAGACAGGAAGAAAAATATGTATTTGTGTAACATCTTTTTGTAACCAGGATTAGCAAACAGAAGGACCAAACAGTAAAGCCTGGGGTTTCATTCATTCCTCCAAATAGCCTCCAAATAGCTCACTGTTGCATTTTTACTGGTTTAGGTCTTACTTATGAATTTTGCAATTAAAGTAATAGTCTTTTCAGTCTGTTACCCAGTGTTACACAGTAGCCACAGGCAGGTAATTTATGCAACAATTAAAATTTTCTTCCTCGATAAGGAACCATTTGGTATCATATTGATTCATAAAATTCCTTCCTCACCTCTGGCAGGTAGCAGTTAGATTACATCCTGAAAACTTATGTCCCAGATGATAGCCTTTCCTTTGAATATTTCTAATACAAATCAGCATTACTGTTGTTGCGTCCCTGTGAAGTGGGAAGGCCCATCTAGAAACACAGGCCATATATAACTTGTCAAAACAATTGATCGAGCCTGGCTGCTCTTTTCTCTTATTATTCCTGAGGCACAAGTAAGGAGGGAGCTGCCAGTCACCTAAATAGTTCTATGTTCAGTCTTCTTTTCCAGCAGCCCAGTGTGTAGCAATCGCAGAAAAATGGGAAAATGGCAGTGAAGGGCTCTTCTGAAAGAAAGCAGCAAGGACTGGGACAAATCAATGATTCTGGGGGTGGCAGATAAATATGGACAAAGGCTGCATCATGCAATGGCAATATTTCTGTCACTTCAAGGGAAGCATCAGGTTTAGCAAGCATACACAGTCTCATTGATTTGGGCATGTTTAGTAAACCCAGTGCCATAAGGATTAATCTCATCTCCTGTGCAAGTGCAAATCCTCTGGTCCATTACGTGCTGGCCACCACCTAACCATGGAAGAGCCATGGCATACAACCCAAGAGCTTTTATAAGAAATTGTGTGGTCAGCTGTATCAAAAAGACTATGCATTACCAACATAAATAAATAATGGCAAAAAAGATTGTCCCCATATTAAGGTACCAATCTACCATTCAGGTCTACAAAAATCAGTTTTGCTTTACAAGAGATACTGTCTGTGGTCCAGAGCAAAGTACCTAGTGTTCCCTCAGCGTCAATCCTGTTCACAGATGATGGGCACTTTCCTGCCTTAGAAGCCTGTTGTAAGCATCAGTACATTAAGGATTCTTAAATATGCAGACCATGTGTTATTGGATGATTACCCAAGATAGCAAGAAATGTCAGACTCTTTTATTAATCCCATGATGTTCACTACCTCTAATCTTGAAGCAGTGAGGCCACATTTATGTAAAAAGGATTTCAGTTTTAACTGAAAGGCTATGACTTCATTGTGAACCCATTGTTCTTATATTCTGAGACAGTTAAATAGTTGCACCTTCTTGACCTTCTCTAAATCATTAATAATTTATACACCTCTTTCATTTCACCTTTTATTCATCTCTGCTATTACGTAAATACCCTAATCTTTTTAATATCTGCATATATGGAACTCTTTCCATGCCTCTAATCATTCTCATTACCATTCTCTACTTCCTACTTCACTTACAGCCTAAGTGAAATTAAGTGACCAAACTGAATGTATACTCAAAATCGAAGGTTACTGTTTCTTTATGCACAATGTTTATATTATATTTGATTTCCTTCTGAACTTCAGGATCCTCTTTTGTTTTGTTTTTTTTTCTTCCTTGTGTGTGTAGATGTTTTCAATTAAGAGGTCCACAGTAATAACATAGTCTTTCCTTTGAATACAGCTGCTGTTCATTTAGGACTTCTCACAGTGAGCAAGCAGTTCTAGTAATTTTTTTTCAAAGTCCATTACTGTTTTTCCAATGTATCAGCTGCTGTTGCAGTACAGACTTCCAAGTGGTAGCTCCCTGCATTCTGCATTCTGGCGTTCTCTCTGGTTTGCTCTTAGATAATTTCTTCTGTCTCTCCTGTGCCAGCACAGCATTGCATACTGTCTTTGCATTCATCACCCAGTTACATACATAGCCTCAGTTAGATGTTTGCCTGCTTTCTTACAGATCATAGTGATGTCCGTAATTTCAAAACAAGATGTTGTCCATTTCATACCGGCTCCTAAGATTATGACTTAATTCTCTATCTACAAAATGTCTCAACCACACAGCTCATCCATTATCTCTCACAAGAGATAGCTTCATGTGGTACTTAGTCCTCACAAGCTGGTCAATGCCAGATTGCAAACTTTTTTACTCTAATTGCCACTTCCACTACACTGTTGCACCGAGAGAGCACATATGCATCTCAAAAAAAGAAGCAAATATAATACTGTAGTACATTGCTGGAATCCATCTCACATAGATGCATGCATTGTGCTCAAGAAAGCCAGTTCACTATCTGCTACTAGTAGTGACTCCTGCTTCATGCTGTAATTCTAGAGGATTCACAACACTCAGTCATTTGAGTGTACTCAGAATACAGCTTTTTTGTTGGTACTGCTCACAGTGCTGGTACCTAGACATCAGCTGGTAAAAATATTGGTTTCCAAAAAGCTCAGTCTATGACTCTTTCTAATAGCCATTTTTTGCGACTCCTGATGCTTTCTAACTAATTCTGCAAGATGCTGCCTTAGCAGTCACAACACCCTTGTTTTCCAGCAGGACAAATACTTTAGGCAAACACTTCAGCTATAGTATTTGAAGAATATAGCATTCTTCAAATGCCTATTCCTGGACTCATGATGTGTCTCTTCTTATGCTGCATCCCTGTGTTAAAACCTGCCTCAATGGCTATTTGTAAGAGCATGCAGTACCTAGGAAGAGTTACTTGTCCTTATAGACCATTGGCTCCCCTCATATACATCAGTCTTACATATTCTTAATAGCATGTCAAGGCCTGATGCTTACTTCCTAGAAGTCTACACAGTTCAGTTCCCCTCTGCTTCTCCTTGATCATGTTTTCAGTAATACACTCGTCACAGTACTTGCTTATAAATTGTTGCACCTTCATATTAGGGACCCGCATTGCTTGAGTCTTGATGCCTCATTTACCTTCAAGAATGTGATCAGTACTGCTGCTAGGACTTTTTCTAGTGGGTGTTTCAATTAACATCAGAACTCCTTTGAAGATGGACAGATGCTTAAAGCTACTCATGATCAGCAGTGCCAGCCCAGTGATACTAGTAAATGTAGTTGTACTGCCTTATTATACCAAAACTTATACTTGACTTCATCTAAAATAGTAATTTTATCCTAAAGCAGATCTTACATCCTCAGTCTCTGGATAAGGCTAATGACTTTTTCCAGTGTGACTTCAGTACATGTTCTGGTATTAACTGAGGAGTCACTCATTTCTTGTGGAGCTAATTACCTCTGTAATCTGCTGTAAATAATTACTGTACACAGTATGGCAGTTCATTGGTATGTTTACTAGTTCCTTTTTACAGGGAGCTCAGAAACACTTCACTGTCTCACATAGTAAACATGAGAATATACCTCTAAAATAGCCCAGCACTGTAGGTGTCCTTTTCCTTGAAATGTATTATCAGTCTCCAATTTGGATGCTGCTAGACAGTTTTCATTTCTCTTTTCCAAGGACCTCATTGCTGTCCAACAGTGCGAGGTACACCTCCATTTGGACTACTGGAAATTCTAACAAATAACATCATTTGGGGAGGAGGAGTTCTTAGAGACAGAATGTACTCACTCCACTGACTTGAAAAGGTTTTACTGTGCTTCATGACTTGGTAGACACCCTTCTTAGATCTAACCATTTATCAGCTGGTATTTAATTCAGCTAGGATTTAACTGGTTGCCAGTCCAATAACATAGCTTCAAATATTATTTGACATGAATATACACACACACTTTTTGAGATCGCTCACACATAACAAACATCTCTCCTATAGGCGTCCTTCATTATCCATACTGGTGCTTACTGCTCCTATGGTAGTTTCAGTTTTGAGATAAGAAGTATCTTTAGTCCTCCTCTCTGCCAACAAACTGGGCTTTTTATTTTTTTTCTGCTTTTCATACTGTTTTCTGATGTCTGCCCTAGATCACACTATCAGCCCTGATGTTTTCTTCTTTAATTTGAGCCAGTACATTGGTTTGTTGGCTTTTTTTTTTAACTTGTATCCACTACTGATTTGATAGCTTCCCTGGATAGTGCAACAGTCTTAGTTATTGGAAGCTATGCTGTTGCACTGGATATATGTCTCTTGACAGTCTTCCCTGTGAGAAATTTGTCTGGCACATACAAACCTGTAATTAATATGGAAGTTTTAATCTTTCCAGAGTTTCATGAGGATACAAGAGTTCTCAGCTCTTGGTATAATTATTTCCTCTTCTGCTTGCCTTTAAGTAGAAAAAAACAAAAAATAGCACAACAGCCTCTTGTCCAAATGGGTTGTCCAAGGAAGTTGTGAATGCTCCATCCCTGGCAGTGTTCAAAGGCCAGGTTGGACAGAGCCTTGGCTGACATGGTTTAGCGTGAGGTGTCCCTGTCCATGGCAGGGGGTTGGAACTACATGATCTTAAGGTCCTTTCCAACCCAAACCATTCTATGATTCTACAATCTCCTTCTGTGGGACCACATCACTTAAGTACTTTCATCAGTCTTCCCAATGTTTCAGACACAACAGCATCTTATTTGCTTCTCTACCATCGTTTCCCAAAAAAGACAGTAAAAAAACCCCTGTCATTTTCTGATCTTTATTCCTTTGTGCATATACTCACTTTTTTACCACTTCCTTGTTTGTGTAGGTTATTTTGTCTGGAAATACACCAGCACCTTTTTTAAAGTGCCTCCAAGACATCTGTTTACTTTACTCCTAGCTTTATTTTCTAGTTAATCATATCTGAAAGGGAAGGTGTGTCTCTCTGGAATTATTGCTGCTGACATGCTTCTCCATCAGGTACTGGACAATAATACAAACAGACTCCATGTTTATAACACCAACAGACATTTTAATAAGCAAACTATTTACACAGATGATGAGACTGCAATTAACACCAAAGCCAGGTGCATGCAGATTAACATAGGTGTGGTCTTCAGATCTCCCGGCAAACTGCATTCTTCTCCCTGGTTTCACACAGATTGCTGTACTCAGTTGCCTTTATTTATTTTCCCAGCCTAAGAAATCACACATGATTTAGCAGCAGCTAGACATCAGATACTGAGCACTTAATGGTAGTGATGGCAGCTGTTACTCCAATAAATCCGTCTTTTCCAGCTTGGCTTTGTATTTAAATACTCACTTCAGCAAGACTGAATCTATGCTAAACAGAATTCCTCTCAAAAAAAAGTATTTTATAACTTTACGTATTTACTAGGATAGCAAGTTATCAAAACTTTGTAGTCATGTTGCACATACAATACAGGCATATGCAAATAAAATTACCAATTATGAGTACTGATGAGCTTTTCTTAAATCCATCAATGGGCTTGTACACCTTACCTCACTTGGACTGTGACACTCATATAGGATGTGCAAAAATTCTGTTCCTAATAAAGCAGTGTATCATGATAACAGAAAAACATTTAACATACTCAAATTTACTCTCTGATCATAGACTATGATGGTATTGCCAAGATAAGGATAAAAGGCTCATTTAAAATTACTTTCACTTAAATATTTAAACATTACTATTTCTAAATTCAAATTTATATAGAACTGTTCTAAAACATATGACCTACTAAAAATAATCACTAAGCTCTTCCTATAGTCTTTGACTCCAGCAGCTAAACATGGTAAAACGTATCA
Source organism: Psittacus erithacus (assembly GCA_009867235.2). Lineage (NCBI taxonomy): Eukaryota > Metazoa > Chordata > Aves > Psittaciformes > Psittacidae > Psittacus > Psittacus erithacus. Next base: position 17,400 of record WYDI02028120.1, on the reverse strand, counting down.
CAATATTTTGATAGGACATTAAAACATGACCATTAAAATGTAGTTATCTACTGTGGGGGGCTCTTCAGTCAATAATTCCTGTGTTTATCTGGAAACAATTCAGGCAAATCTGAGAAAGAAATGGCAGTTCAGACGTTACGCTTAAAGCATTATGTTCTTCAGTGTAAACCAGCAATGAAGATTCATTTTACATTTAAAAATTAAACAAACAGCTATAAATACAAGATTCAGCACCAATTACAAAATGAAGAGTGTACTGCCTTTAAGAAAATCTGGTTAATTTCCATTCACCCAAATTAATACATACTTAGAGGCATATTGCATTTTCCCAGGAAAAGAGAGACATAGTATGTTTTCTTCCTTCAGACTGCAGTAGAAGCGGCCACATCTGCTCACCTCAGAAAGCAGATGGATGTGTAAACACTGTATCAAAGTTTATATGTCAAGGAGAAAATATAACTGCCTGGGTGTCACAGTTTAATTCAATATAGCTGAAGCAGGAAGATTAGAATTTTTAAAAAATTCCTGAGTTAACTGATTGATGAATAACAGCTTCCAAAAGCAGACCTTTATTCATCTCATTTCATATATCCCAATCTGAAATTCATGCAGATTACCTCAGGTCATATAAAAATGATAACTAAGGACACACTGAAGTGTGCACTGCACACTCGCAGTTTCTATTTTCTAGCATTTTTCTGGGGTTTTAATCTACTGGAGATACATGACCAGAATACCTATTTCTATAAAACTACCATAGAGCTCGAGTCATGAAATATTAAGAGCAAGTATTACCCCAAAGTATTTCTGTGAAGAGCAATAATGACCTGGTGCCATTTCCCTCTCTCAGGAGAAATTTTTTACAACTCTCCACCCCTAGACAAATGGGAAAGCTTCTCAGCTCCAGTAATAAACATTTTTATAAAGATGGTTATTGATGCAGATGTTTCCATGTTCTCTGCCAGAACAGCTTTCCTGCCCAATAGCTTATACAATTGAAGAGGTGTTTGCTAAAATGATAGCCATATAGGTACAAACAACTTAACAATGAAAGAACACCCGCATGAAGTCTGGAATGTGAAATCTATACAGAAGTTATTATGGATTTATTGCATTTTATCACTGCTGAGTGGTTTTAAAATGTTGGATTCCTTTGACTTGTGCATCCCCAGCAAGCATATAAATGCCAACTCTTTCAATTATAGATACCTAATAGCAGGTAGCCAAACTGTCTAAATAGTAAAAGGGAAATTTAAGAGATTTAGATTTTGAGATAGCAAGAGCCAATTAGAAACACAGTAAAAGGCATAAAGCTTTGTTCCTAAAGAACAATCTACATCATAAGCAGCAGCTCCATAGCTTGCAGTACACCTTATCTGACCTGGGTACAGCCCTGTGCAGAACATAAATGGACACACATGTTCCACACTGAATAGGCATGTCACACACTCACTGTATTTAGCCCTCCACTGGACAGTGAACGGAAGCCAGGGGAAAATACCTTCCTAGTTACCAAGACTGAGTGAATAAACAAACATTCAATCTGTGAATAACTGAAGGAAAAAATAAAATTCGTGGAGAACTTGGAGTTGTTTAGTATAATTCTAAAATGTGTGCTGTTCACACAAATTTATGTTAAAAAATGAATACTTGTTCTTCAAAAATAAATTAGTGCTTTGCTACAGAACTCCATCATCTCTGATGCTGATCATAGTGGTTTTCTTTTGTCATAAGAGTGATGGAGTATGACCAGTTTTAAGCAGGCCACATAATGTAATTATTATCAACATCCACATATATTCAATTGGACAGGTCATTTTTTTTCTCACTGATATTGGCTTCCATCAGCTCTACAGACAGACATTCTTTTTGTCTTCTGGAATGTTCATAGTACTACTGGGAAATTGATTTCTAAATTATAAATGAAGCATAGTCATTTATAATAAACAGTGGGTTTTAAAAGATCAGGTTTTTGCAAGTCAGTTTCTAACATTAATATGAACTGCCATTGCAAAGGGTTTGTTGAGCACAGCAACAGCAAACAGGATGAGCAAAGTACAGAACAGCATCACAGAAGAGGACATTATTGAACATAACAGGGGAAACAGGATGCCAAAATTATATGGTGTGAGGAAGGTTTAAGAAACTATGAACTTTAAAATTATTGTTTCACTTCTAGCTTGGTGCTGATAATGTTATCAACTAACTGGTATCATCTAAACAACTGGCTAGCTAAATTTACTAGCTGTATATAGGCAACTGTGTAGAAATAACCTAAAGCCAAGGCTCAAGCTGAATTTTTCACTTCTCCACAGTGCTTCCCTGCAAAATTCTATTCAAGGGTCAGCTCTACAGCAACCCACCTAGCACACCTTGTAGAGAAATATCACGTACTTTTGAAAGCACATTAGGTTATGCTTACTTGCTACATGGATGCACTGCAGGATATCATGATTGATTTGCCCTTAGGATGGCATCATGTCATGGAGCAAAATGAGATGGCAGGAAGGTCCCACTGAGTCCTACTGCAAAGCCAAATGGTTTGTGAGAGCTCAAACTCCAGCTGAAGGAAAACTGCTCATAACAGAAATGTACAGTTCCAAGGTTTCAAAGAATTTTGGGGCCACGAAGCTCACATACAATGTGTAGGTATGGCTGGAGGCTACTAACAGCTGTGATGTCTTTGTATCTGCCTGTGAAATTATATAAATAACTAGTAGGTCACATGGCCAAACATCACTCTACATGTTCCAATCACTGTTACCCACATATTTGCCCTTCCTTAGATTGCTGGGTTTCTTCATTTAGGCCCCAGTTTTGCAAAGAGTTCCAGGGCTTTATCATAAGGATCCTCAAAACTTTACATTCAAATCTGCTTTGAAAAGAAACTGTCTTGTGATATAGGTCTGTATAATGCTCACAGTTTCAGGGTACTTGAGTTTGCTGTAATTAAAAAGAAAACAAACAAAACCTTCACATACCGCACACACAACACAAACAAACAAAAAACCCTCAAACACATAACAAAGCAGCACAACTAGCAGAACTAGTAGAAGGTTCTATTCTCTACAAAAGATTTCTTCCACGCCTTAAACTATTGGATTACTTGGGATTGGCTGGTCCATAGAAAATAACCCTGTGGCCCCACTCTTCTCCTTTTTTCTGTCTTCTTTGGAGTTAGGAAGGTACCCAGAAATGGGCTCTTGCCCACTTTAATTACATCTTCACTTCAGAATCAACGAAAAAAGTCAGCATTATTGACAAATAAAAGAATATAACATTTCAAGAGACAATACTCTTACTTTCAAATTCTCCATCTCATTTCCATTTCTTGTTTGCATTCTGGAAGCAATATTTTAATGTTGGCACTCTATCCTTGCAACAATTATAATATTAAGGTGTCTTTATTTTTGTAAACTAATGGCTTTTTATTCCTAAATAAAAGTGGGATAGAATAAAGAAAGCTGGCAAAACTAGCAAAAGAAAAAGTCTTTGAAGCAAAAGCATTCATTATCCTAAGACACCATATGAAAGGCTTTCTTCTATATTCATCTTAACACTATAAACCAGAGGTAGAACTGCTTCCAGAGAACAGTAGAATGAAGGTGCCACAATATTAGCAGTATCACAGCAAGTTACAGACAGACTCTGATGTGACAGAATAATAATAGAAAATAATAATAGAAAATGTACTAATTTGTAGTCAAGTCCACACAGTGGAGACATACCGAAGATGGTAGGATATTAGTTTACTGAGTCTCTTTCCTGAGAGAATCAACCAAGTGCATTACAGAAGAATGACAAGTGCTATTTTTGTGAAAGAGTGGTTAACTATTTCTACTAATTTTGATTTCTACTACTTCTACTAATATTAACTCGGCTTTTCATATAGTTTTCCATCTCACAGCACTTTGTGAGAGTTGTGTTTTGTAGTTCCTTTCAGCTTGGGAATAGAAAAGCAAAGCATTGTCAAAGTGGGGAGGCCTTTTAGGAAACACTGGAGGAATTAAAAATAAGGCCAAACCGTTTCTGTGGCTGCAATAACATTCATCTTCTGTGCCTTCATCCTTGCAAGATCAACCTGGAGGAAGCTTCACAAGAGTTATAGAGGGAAGGTAAAAGTAAGCAAGCTGACTGGAAAGAAGCAGAGAGGGGAAAATAAGGACCATGAAAATATTCTGGAGGAAGTACAGCTGATAAACAGAATGTGGAAAGCTTGCACAGATGGGAGGTCTAAGACCCTGAGGTAAAGATGGTTCAATAATATTTATATAGACAGTCAACCACCTTAGGAAGCAGACCACAGATATGACAACCCTGCAGTGACTATAAAGTTAGTTCTAGTGGGGAATATGCCATCTGTTGCACAGTGAGTAACATTTTGCCACAATCTAGGGGACAAAAATAAAGCATCTTACTGAAGCTACTAGGAAATTTAGTAGACGGCAGGTAATTCTCGACAGTACAGAGTGGGGTTTGTTTTTCCCACAACTGCTAAATGAGAAAAGGCTCTGCTTAGTTCCCAGCTAGAAGACAATGGAGGTCCACCTGTCTATATTAAGAAGTGTATTTCTTTCCCTTATGTCATAATTCTTCTACAGAGGTCAAGGAACACAAGAAAAACTCTCTGCTGTGCAATTCACTCGTAGATAATACAGAGTTCCTCTTTCACAATCCTTTAAGCAACACTTTTGCTTTGTATCTATTGCTAGTAGAATCTGTAATCTACCACATGGATCTCACAGTAGACATGACATTGGCTCCATTCCGGCAATTAGCTGAAAAACACTGCTTCAGCCACTAAATCTACAGTTTTAATCAATTTACAAAACCAAATAATTCTTAGCAGTAAGCCACTGCACTCCTCACTGTTTAAGTCTCATGGAAACAGTTCTTGCATCTGTCACCCCAAATGCAATAACCCCAAAGACCTGCTCTCTCTTAGGGAGCTCTTCACCATTCCTAGAGTCAGATTCCACACTTAAAATTAATCCCTCTGAATTTAGGCAAGATTTTAAATATGGAACAGTGCCCCAGTTGTTGCTATTTGGACCAGAATTCCTATGAATCATAAATTACACAGTTTGAGACAGAACTGTTAATGAATATTTATCTGTATCATCTGATTCCTAGTTTGACCACAGAATTCCATACCGCTGTTATGATATGTTTTATGGGAGCCCTTCCAGTATAGTTGAATTTCTTGGCTACCATTTCCTTTACACCAAGGGGTAGGGGGAGAAGGAAAAAGTTGAAAAAAACCCTGGTAGGGACCTCATTAGCACAATTTCCAGATAATCCAACTGTTTAAATGAACAACAATGACAAAAAAAATTAATTTCTAGGATATTTAATTCTAACTATTCTTGAGCCTTGCAAAATCAATTGCACAATAGAAAGCAAAATTCAGTAGATCAGTTCATCTTTCCTATAGTAGATCTCTATTATGTGCAATGCTCTCACCTGTTTAGTAATGTGGGAACGACTGCAATTTTCTCTTGTATCAATCCCAAAGAACAGAACTCCCTGCTAAAAGATGCGTCTCTGGTCAAAAAACCTGTAACAAGTATGACCTTTACAGAAAACAGTGTGCAAGAGGCTTGAAGTGTTTACTTACTATCTAGCTGTGTAGAGCATAGCAAATGACATTGAAAACAAACACCTTTTCATCAGACATTAATTCTATCACTTCATATTAATTTTATCACCAGACATTTAACTATCTGGCCTGTCTTATCCCTGTGTAGTTACTCACACTTATTCTCATTTGAAATAAAGAGTAGGTAAGGTGGCCATCCAGTACTGCCAGGACGTACAACATTCTCTTTTTAATAGCACAAGCCCAATTTTAAAAAATATCCAAATTCTTAAATATTGGTATGCTACCACATAGACAACTTGCTTAAAAAGTATAGCCAAAAACCAACTTAGAGACAAATATATTTGTCCTAGCAATCTGTAGATTTAATCTGGAAGAAGTCTAAAGCACATTGCTAAAGGTAATCTTTCCAGAACAGACTTAAAACATTCAAGTAAATTTCTGTTCATTTTTACTGTTGTTTGATCACTGTTGTCACAGACCATAAAATCACATCACCTTAAGCTGCTGAAAAATTAATATTTACTATGCAGTTGAGTTTACTTGTACATTGTTAAAAGGTAATTGTCTTCAGTTAAAAGGCTCCAAGGCAAAAACCTGAATACTTGATGTCATCAAAAGTGAGATAAATGCCTGGGGTCTGCCCATCATACACTGTAAATCACTGCTGTACTTGAGCAGTTCACAATACTATGAAAAAAACAACCTGTATTTGCCATAGAATTTTGCTTTGTATACCATATCTTCACTTACTGTCTTGCTTGCACAATTCTGTTGCCTTGTACAAATACACAATATCTACATCTTTGTTTTTCTAAGGAGAATGCATGTGGGGTTTCTGCCTTCCCATCAAGTCTGAACTGCCTTTAGTTTGTTAAAGATATATGTGGAGAAAAAAAAAAAAAAAGAAAAGAAAGGCTCCTACATTATTCAACAGTGTTTGACATGAATACAGTATTGGGAAAAAAAAAAAAGTATCTTTGAAATACATGTGCTATCACACTGTGACATTATATTACCAGGTGGTGATTAAAATGCCATTATGTGAAAAGATGATACACCTTTGTTATAGAGAATGTTTGCTGCTTGGGAAGAGTATCACTTGCTGCTCTGAGAAAGAAAAATCCCAAGTTACCAGGAAACTTACAGGATGGCTGCATCCAACACTGAAGAAAATTACTTGAAAATAGTTTCAACTTTACTGCCCAGAGCATCCATTAAATGCATTATCTGTATTGAGCTCTGCTTCAGCTCTAAATTTAGTGAAATGTGGTTTTCACTGAGGCTAATGAAACTGGTAATCCCTATGGAGAATGGAATTTCAGTATTTTCTTTATTCAGTGGCTTCTCATTTTCCAACCAGAGCTGGAAAAAAAAAAAAAAAAAGATAAATATTCATTAAAACTTGGTGTTGACAGAAATGATAATGATACTACTGCACTACTATAAATTCTGAACAAGGATATTAGGTACCTAGCCACTGAAACTGCCTTCTTTTGACTGATATCTAAAATATAATTAGCAGAAACCTGTTAAAAGATCACTATTGGAGTTTGGTGGGTTTTTTGTTGTTGTTGTGGGTTTTTGTTTCGTTGGTTGGGGTTTGTTTGTTTATTTTCCCACAAGTGGCAATTTCTGTACTCCTATTTTAGTGGGATATGAGGCTGTAGTTCTTTGAACAGCCAGGTCATGTCACAGTAAACCATTCTTCTGGCTTAACGGTGGGCACACAACCATAGTTCTATCGAATTTGCTAGATGATGCAACCTGGAGCTTATATTGGCTTCATGCTTTTGTGATAACTATATGTCACTACAGAAACACCTGCTTTACCCTAAAACTGGGCTGGCATAAAGTCAATAAGAGCACATAGAGGCCACCAAATTTCCAGAGAAGTCCAACCTAGCCATGTGAGTAGGTTTGTTTGGTTGTGTGGCTAGGGTGGTTTCTATCCAAGATTAAGAGGTTTAATGCTGGATCATCATGTTACAGCTTTTACACAAATCCAAAGATCAAAAAACAAAATTGATGCTCAGTAAGAAGCTGAGAATGGGACTTACCTCTAGATTAAGACATCTAAACATAGGGCTCTACACATGAGCTAGATGTCTACACATCCACTGTAGTTAGTGGATATCTTATCAATATAGCTGATAGAATTCAAAAGCAATTCAGATCAAAAGTCTGCTCTGAATGTGGCAACTCGTAAGGCCAGCATGATTAAGAGCATTGTTTCTGGGGCTAATTTTATACAAATGAATGATGCATCTGTAAAGCCACTTCATTACTTTCTGCTCCTGAACCCAAATGACCAAGGATCCATGCATAACAGCATCAATCACGGAGTTATGTCAAAAGGCTGAAATTCACATCTCTAAATAAGGGCCACTCTGCTTCCACAGCATCATCACTATCTATATTTCATCTCTGTGTCTTTACTACAAAGCTCCACTTAGAAGTAAACAAAACAGAAGCATAATAGTTAACTTTGGGTTAAGACCACAGTTCAAATGGTATAATTTCCAATCAGTTTAAGTCCTCTTGGAGATATATATATAATGGCATAATCTACACAAAGCACCTAAAATTACCTAAATGCTGAGGTACTGAGCTGCCTGCTGATCCTATACATCCTCTAAGCAGCCTTTGCTGACTGACACCTAAGAAAGCCAGTATGGAATTTAAATATCCCCCTTCACAGACTTCTTAAGCAATCTGTCCAATAATTACACCTGGGCATTACAGAAAGGTTCAAGCATCCTCTCTCACAAGCCATTTAACTGGAAATGGTCCACCCCTAAAGGAAATTTTAGATGAAGATGCTAAAGTTAACCCCTGCAGATCAGCTTAAAAGCTTTTTAGTTAACAGATGAGAATCTGATTGTACTAGTATCAGCTAATTTATCTGGGATACAAAAACCTACTGCCTTAAGTTTAGCCTGCTTTACAACTGCTCTATAGTTTGCTGGTAAAGCTAAACAGTCAGAGAGCAAGTCTTACCAGATGCAGCAGAGATTGGAAACTGAATGTTTTCCAGCACAGTAATTGGTATAGACACTACCTGGATTATGCAGTCCCTTATTAAGAAGTGTCAAGGATTAGCCAGAACTAAAAACACTTGTGGGATTAGGGATTTATTTATATGGGGACAATCAGGAAAGTGAATTAACTTAAAATGTTACTTTAAAGAGAAGCTGTAAAACTGCATTAAACCCTAATGTGGATGTTCTTTCAAATTGCATTTGAATGATCTAACTTCACTGTAGAAGTAAATTAAATAAGGACCACTTGAATTCTGGATAAGAAGGTCCTTGGGGGTTTTAATGACGTTTAACTGATCTATTTCTAAGTCACATCTTTAGCTGACTCACATTAATTTTCATGAATTGCTCCATGTAGATAAGTCTCAAGTTCTGAAAAGAGGAAATCCCACAAAAAGAAAAGTGACTGCTAAATTAATGGCAACAAAACACTTCTAAAGACAGTTGCAACACAGCTTATTCATCTGCAAACATGACAGTAAGTAATCACAATTGCTGGATCTACATACAGAAGGACAAGTTTTAGTAACAGGCTCTCAAATAAGTTTTCTTGTGAAAATTCACAAGTGATACTCCTTCTATGCTTCACATATTGGAAACTGCTTGCCCTGTAATTGTTGTTTGGCTAAGTCTTACACCAAGATTTGGTATTTTAGGAAAATCCAACCATTTTGGAAGGCACTTAGGCCAAGGTTAAGATTTGTAATTAAGTTTCATAATTAAAGAGCTGTAAACTACTGAAATGTCAAGAAAGCAGCTATCTTTTCTATTTTTCACTCCAAGTTCAACAGCTGGAAGCAAACAAATCTCAAAACTCTATTACCCCCCCCCCCATTTCTATAATCTATGTAATCCATGGTTGACAGCTTCTACGTAGTTTATTTCACATATGGTATAAGAAAGCCAGTTGGACAAATCGCATTACTGACCTTTCTGCTTTATGGATGTTCAATATCCTGTTTCCAGACACGAAGGAACTACATGGCTTTATGATATTATTGATATTTGAGTCAAATTATGCACCAGTTAATTTATTGTAAATTCAGCTAATTTACCATTGTCACCCTTCTCTTGTGCATCCAGAATTCCTTCTGTGTTTTCACTGTCTATAGAACAAATGCTATTACAGATAGTCACAGTTGGGGTGTTCATAAGACTTCATTCCCTCACACAAGGTTTCCTTTACCTTCAGAGGTGTAAGATAAGAATATGCATTTAAATTTTAATACCAAGCACATGTATAGGTTTTCCTTACAAAGAGATAGTTTCTCAAGTCCCTCTCATGACACGTGCAGTAACAAGCATATCACATCACTGTAGATGGGTTGAGTTATTGCTGTACAGAGAATATCTCTACTTAGAGATGAAAAAATAAAGGCTGGAACCAGGCTAAAAGATGCTGAACCACTGGTTCAATTCCTTTTGTCTTCATCACTGTCACTAGCTAAGGACAAAAGCATCCATATTATGCCTCAAAAGAAGCAAACTCAAAGATTTCCTTGTGGACAGGATAACCTGCGGAGGCCTGTCATCTGTTGCTAACAGTAAATACACCTTTAGATCAAAATGCAGGTTGTAAAATATCCTACTCTTGAACACCTGCACCTACAAGGATGTTATGTCTAATTTATGCCTTTTGGGAGGCTATTTCCAGATCACATTTTACTGACATCTTACTATAGTTGCAATAATAAAGCACTGTATGTTTATTTCATAACAAACATGTTTAAAAAAAAAAAAAAATCAAGATCGATACGGTGCTTTCTCCTCACTCAAAAGAATAAAAGAAAAAGACACTGTGCACTAAAAAGCAAAGCCATTTCCTTATTGTTATTAATTATGGTCTGAAACAACATTCATGCTACCAGAGTTGTCAGAGGAGCAGAAAAACTAAAAAGTTGTAATAGTAGAACTTAGCACCTTTATCTGTTTTTCCACTATGGAATAAAGACTTCAGCATTCTGATTAATAATTCCTGATGCTTTACCCACAACGTCATCATTTTCAACAGAAACAAAACATAAGTTGCATATTTCAGAGCACTGGAAACTCTGCCAGCTTTCAAACTGAGGAGGAAGCCAATTTAACCTTAATTTCCTCATCATTTGTGAAACCTGAGTATCCAAGCAGACCTTGAACTGAAAAAAGCAAACCTTGCCTCTCAATTATTCTCGGGTGACAGGGACCCCAGAACTTCAGAGAGCACGGTTCTGCGATTCTGGCATGCTGCTGTCCATAAGAATATTCCGATTTTATTTTTCACTGGGAAACAAAAAATTATTTACTTCCTTTTTTGGGCCCCAAACTAGTAATGGCTTAAGCACGTATATAAATCCTTCTGATTTCTAAAACACCATATGTTTTTCAGGACTATGATTCTCTTGTTATGTGTTTGTACATATTCTTCTATGACAAATATAACAAAATTGCAAAAGCCAGCCGGGTTCAGCAAAAAAACCCACCTTGCTTTCTACTGACTTAGAGCTGCATCAGCTCATAAGTGGTTGAATAACTAACAGTGTCTGTAAAAAGAGAGGTTGGACCATGGGACCATTGGGCAGAAGTAAGGGAGGGCAGAAGTACATGAGGACAGAACAGAACTCAAAGTCCTCCTTTCAGCAGTAGCAAACAACTAAATGAGCTCAGACATCTCATCCCTTTTCAGGTTTACAGACTCAAGTATGACATCTGAAAACAGGCAAGCCTTTCTGCCTTTTTCTCTTCCCTGGCTTCCCAGGGGCACAGTTCTACTAAATGTGTAATAAAGGCTGTTAAATCTTACAAAATTTAGCAAATTTATTTATTTTTTTTAATCTATGTTAAAATATTACTAGTAACTCTGATGCATTGAACACAGTCTTACAGGGAAAGTCTTACCCTTTTAATTATAACCCTTATGCTTTCTCATGCCAGCTGAGTATTAAGTCTCCAGACAAAATACCTTCATACGGCTTTTCAAAAAGCAGATCTCTTTGTAAAAATGAAAACTGTTTATTTATTTTCAGTTTCCATCCTCTCAAAAAAATACCTCATGCAGTTAAACTTGAGTCCTTTTCAAGTACCTTTTTGGACTACACATCATATTCCAAGATTTCAAAAAGAGAAAAGTTTTCCTTTATGAAAGCCAACAAAAAAATCTTTTTAACAAACAGTATTTTAAACCTTTTACTATTAAACTGCTACTGGAAGTCTATATTCCCAAGATGCACTGCAAAATATTCGGGGGGACAGGTACAGAAATTGGTATGGATGTTTCTGTAAATAATTTTCAACATGCACTGGCAGACTGCTGGAATGCACTAAAACACAGTAAAGAAAAAATGTTGCCCTTTTCTATCTATATTTAAATTAGACCTCTGTTCAAAAGCCCATTTCAGATGAGTTTGTTGTTTTTGTTGTTTGTTTTTGTTGTTTTGTTTTGTTTTTTTTTTTCTTAAACCAACATTGGAAGAGATCAGGGCAAAAAAGAATCCCCCCAAATGAAAAAGGATTATCCAATTTTATTTTCCAGCCAGTTTTGATTAAAACTCAGTATAAAAACCCTCATATGCTATCCTATGTAATAAATGGATATATAAGCAGCATCTGCAGAAATCTTAAAAATACAAATATCTTTCAATGTATATTAAATATCACACACCAAACACTTCAGCCTTCCACTGTTACACAATACAAGTACCACAAGGTCCCATATGACAGTCTTTCATGACGCCTTCTGCTCTTTTCCTGGAACAGAAACACCCTCATGACAGGTTCTTTTACAAAACTTATTATACATGGATAAAATTGATGGCATTTTTACTTTGAATGTTACCTCTACACACCCACAAATAGATCAGTGGTTTTATATTTAAGCAGCTAAGTCTTACCATTGATTGGAGAAAGTAAAACATACGCATGTTTGTGGAGAAAATGTAAATGTAGAAAGGAAGGAAAACAGAACCAAATGTGAACTCCTGCATACAAAAGATGGTGGCAGCAAGTGGGGCATGTAACATCCTTTGCTCTGTCAGAATTTGCTCATTTATGCATTTGTTGGGGAGAGAAATCAAATATTATCACTCTCTTGACAGTGATGTAACTCCTGTGTCATAATTTTTTCAGTTTGAAGCCACCACAGACCACTTAGATTTTGCATATCTCTTTATTGCCTCCACAAGTGTCTGGACACACCAACCTTTCTTCAACCTATGCAACTTAAAATAAAGCAAAGAATATGTTGGTTTGACACTACAGAGTGTAGCTTGGGTATACATATCCAAGCTGACTTAACTAACCTGTTTGGTGACTGAGAAAAGTCCATCCCAAAGCAGGATGAACCTTGGTAAGGACTCTTAAAGCCTAAATACATCAAGCAGCCTAAATGGAACTCAAGGTCCCTTGTCTGGCTACCATATGCTCAATACCCAAGCTAGCTGTTTTAAAGCCAGCTCAGCTGTATCATGAGGAGAGCTATAGCTACACTGCTAGATTGCAGTGTAGATGTATACATGAGAGATGACCATAGATATTCATCAGCTTTAAAAATTAAAAAACTCTCATGTTAAGAGCAGGAAAGAGACAAAGACAAATTTTTAAAGGAAGTAAGATTTTACTTTCTGGAGATTGCAAACTGGACATAAAGCCTGATCAATGACAATTTAGTGATGTTTTTAGTATCTAATCACATTTGTTCAGGGTGGTTTTGGCTCTCACCAGTGCTGGTTATCTAGTAAATTCCTAACCAAATACATGTTTCCTCGGTCATCTGAAGCTCCAGTGGGAAGACTTCTTGCAGGAAACTGATCCCAGTCCAAGAGGTTCTTCTCAGAAATGTCACAAAATTTTGAAGATTTCTATTCTTCGCTTCCTAGCAACAATCTTGCTCATCCATCTGATCAGCAACTTCAATAAGTAAATGTAGTAAAAGCCTCCTCAGATGGAAGCACTACTTTTTTATGGATTCATTCTACCTACTTCATGTTTTTACTTTCTTGAAGCAAAATATCCCCACAGGCATTCTACAAAAAAAGCTAAAGTCCTTCAAAAGGAATGTAGACAAATGTCCAATCTAACTTATTTTAAAAGTCATTAAGTACTTAAAACGTTTTAACATAGGCATTAGTTCCATCAGTATTTTGGAGAAGGCAGGAAGGTGAGTCTGTTTCTTAAGGTCTTTACCATTATAGAGGGAAAACATCAGAAACTTGCTATGTGTAATTAAGTGATGAAGGCCATAGGAGTTCCAAATCCCTTTTATGGTCATGAACTGATCTACAGCTATGTAGGCAATCATGCAATTTCATTAAGATATAGTTCATTAAGGAACTTAAGCCTACCAAATTATAACCATGAATGATTATTATTACCAAAACTAGAAATATTGGAAGACCTTTATGTACTGGAATTCTAGCTATTCAGAAAATGAACAGTAGTTCTATTTAAAACTTTAAAGATATATATAGATTTTTTAAATGAGAAAATAGTATTTTTAGTTTTATATGAACTGCTTTACCAAGCTGTATTTTTAGGCTTATTTACTTAAACTGACCCATTTCAGTTCTGCAATTTCTATTAATCATCCTCCCATTGTATACTCTTACACAAGAAAGACATTGTTATCATGTGAGTTTTCCCAAAGAGGTGACAAATCACTGTATTTATGGGCAAATAGATGTGCTACAATGACATTTTAAAGCACCAGAAATTGTTTCCATTGCACCTTCTAGCAGGAAGGCTAACAGTTTCATTAAAGGATGAAACAAAATGAAAATGAGTGTTAGCTTTTTGTGCCTCTGTAATGTTCTTATTTATTTGATCTTTAGAGACATAACAAGACCTGCGCAATTTGTTTCAACAACATTGTTAGTTCAGAAGGAATGCCTATAAAGTTCTGCAGTGCCCAGCAGCAAGAATTATTAAGGACAACAGCAAAGACATGTAGTCATGAATTCAAAATAAAGAGATCTAATATAAAAAAATTTCATTTTCCTCACTGTTTTATATTTCACTGCAATTAGCAGTATATTAAACAGCTGTGATAAAAAGTTATGGTAACAGCAGAAGCTTTTTTTTTTATTTCTTATCGTGATGTATCTGAAAGGATTTGTTATTATATTCTCAGTCATTCCTCAGTAAGGGCTCTTACCGCAATAAAATATAAATGAAAATATAACTGCAAAACCTCATCATTTGCTAACACATTTGGGTATATATAGAATTGGAATAGAAAATACTTCAGGGCTTTTTTTTTTCTCCTTATCTAGCTTAGTAAGGATCGGATAACAGACTTCTGTCCTTCAAAATACATCTATGTCCACCTACCCATCTATATATGTATACTAAATATAAAGTTAAATATAATGAAATAGTTTCAAAAAAGGTGCTCAGTACCTTCCCTAGGGAAGCAGTCAAAATCCTGTTATTTGCGGGGATATTTAAAACTGAATTGCATAAAGCACTGGAAAAGTTTATGGTAGAGAACTATTCTGCAGATGCAAGGTGATTAAATACGTAACCCAATAGGTCTTTCCTACCTTTAGATTCCATGATTCATACAGTACATGAAGACGACCTATCACTTTTTTTTTAATTGACCAATAAAATTAAAACCAGCATCTTATGAAAATGCTGTCCTTCATTGTTCTGGGAAATAAGAACGTTAGGAAGTCGCACATGTCTACTGATAGCTCAAAAAATTGCAACAAAATAAAAATCGATTATTTTAAGTACCATTTCACAAGACTGTATTATGCTTACACTTCTAAAACATTAAACTTTCTGACATGTTTACATTTGATCATGGTCCAATGAAACCTGCTGTAAGCCCAGACCAAAATGAAACTGCAAACTCATGCGGGTAAACAAAGGGTGCACAGTAAGTATTTAAGCACATTTTGAGCTGTAAATTTAGTAGCCAATAGATGATTGACTGACAGCAATAAATAACTGATCACATCAGTAAGAATTCCAGAAACAACAGTGTCCTGGAGTCTTCCCAGCCTCACTTGGGATATTAACATTGTCACCTTAAGCTCCACCTATCATCACTTAGGAGAAAGATGCTCTGCTTTACCATTCAGGCCACCTAAAAACCAAAAGAAAAGAGACCAAAACAGAGACACTCAGTTATGGATCCCTGCTCCAAGAGGGAGGACAGTGTGAGACACTCCTGGGAGCGCAACTGCAAATCCTTGCTCAGAAACATTAGCAGAAAATGCTCTGCATGACCGCAACTACTATTACAGCAGAGAGCTACAGCTGATCTCAGAGTGATATGCAGCCCCAGCTATTGCTTTCTCCTGTCCACAGGGAATAGAAGGACCATATACTGGAACCACAGAGTTTCCTAACTGAGCTGCGCACTGGCAGTACCAATCAGCTACTCTTTATTACAGCTGTGTGAGCCTTGAGTAACTTTGGCTTCTTTGCACGCTCACCTCCCTCAAGATATATCCCATGCACCTTCCCATCACCAAGAATAAAAACCTGAGATCCTTTTCTGTGGGCTGATTCTTCCAAAAGAAATTACAAATAACTCTTACTGACATCAACAGCTTAGTCATGTTTGCAGATTGAGCACAAAGACTAGTATTATACTGGATTGGAGTAGGAGAGCAGGTGATGTCTTGCACTTCCTCTGCGCTTATGTAACTGTATGGAACAGCACACAAATCCAGCCCTTAGGCTGTGGAAAAGTACCTTATTACTGTCCAGCATTTTATAAATTCTTAATGAAATATAGTAACATCAGTATACAGTATGATACACTTGCAAATGCAGCTCTGGGGAAGAGAGGAAAGGAGGAAGGGAGAGAGATTGGGAGGGGAAAGATATTTATGGCATGCTTCTTGCACCTGTGTTGCTGAACAGCAGAATTATATTCAAACTGCATTCAAGGGAAACTTACACTAAGAAGTACATGTAGAAAGCAAAAATATTTCCACCAAACCTGGCAACAATGCTCATATTTAGATACATTTTTCTTTGCTCGCCTTAAATTCTCTAAGGACTCAATTCAGCAAAACACTTCAGCATAAGATTAGCTCTATGCACATTAATTGTGCTATTCACGTGCTTATGGAGAAATACCAGCTTAAGTGCTCAACTTCAGGCTTACACATTTCAACAATTTTTGAATTACTGTCTTCAAATAAAACATGCCAAAATAAAACGTGCCAAAATAGACTGTATAAAAATGGATCATATAAAAATATTCCCAGCTTGCAAGCAATTTTTCTCTCATCATCTGGAATCTGCAGGGATAGATATCCTCACCTCATTCATTGCTCGAGAGAATCCTCAAATATGTCCCTTTTGTTATATTCATACAGTGATATAACCATATCCAGTGTTAAATCCAAATAGTGATGCAACCAAAATACAAATGTCCAAGGCAACCTGATCTCTAAAGGGAGAACAGCAACTTATTTTTTTTAATCACAATTTTTCAAATTCTCCTAAAAAAAAAAATAAAAGTAAAGGTTTGAAGCAATATACAGAGAAAACTGTCAAGAACGACGTTTCCTTGATCTAATATCTAAACCAAAGTGTGTCTGGAAGAAGTTATGATTCTGATCTTGATTAAGTCAGCAGCAGCATCTTCCTGGTTTCCAGGAATGACATGAGACACAAGTCTACCACATACACATACACCTGGGTCAGAGCAATCCCAGGCACACCTGCAAGTTGGGCAAAGAAGAGATTCAGAGCAGCCCTGTGGAGAAGGACTTGGGGGTGTTGGTTGATAAGAAACTTAACATGAGCCAGCAGTGTGCACTC
>WYDI02028119.1:0-17834 GCA_009867235.2 Psittacus erithacus | reverse complement strand
AAACTCACGGTGCAGATCCTCAAAGGATTTCCCACAAAGGTAAAATCCTCTCATTGTGTCAGGAAACAAAGGGATAAGGCAGAGGCCGGGGCTGCCAGGCTCGTGTCAGGTTTTCACTTACATGCTTTGTGTGATGGGAGTGCTGGGCTGTAGGCCCTGGGTTTGGGGATACAGAAGATATTCTGGGTGGTAAACAGTGGTCATAAGGTTGGTCATATTGGTGCACAGGCACCCATTATCCCTCTGTAGCATCCCTGGGTGATGCCTGTGGCAGGAACCACAGTGGAAGGGGCAGGCGGATGGAATTTCATCCTTGTTCATTGATGAGGCATTGATTTATGCTGCCATTGAAGCAGGGCAGCAGTGCAGTGTGCAGGGGATATTTGCAGACGGATCTACTGCTTCAGAGCTGTTCTCTTTGGGAGGCAATGGGAAATCCCTGCATGTTTCAGGCAGAGCTGACCCCCAGGCCCATTTGCCACATCAGATACTCCCAGTGAGTGCCCACGCTAGATGTGCTCCTGAGGCTCTGCACAGCCCAGATGCACTGACCGCAAGCCAGCTGTTACTCCTGTTCCTGAGCACATCAGCTGCTGTTTCTCCAGCGACTGCACATGGCTCCATGTGTTTTAATTCCTGCTTGGCCTTTCCGCTGCTGCTGCCACTCCATGTGTGTGTTTTTAAACCCTTAATGTATTAAAACAAAGAAAACACCCCATAATTTCCTCTCCCTGCAAATGCTGGGTAATTACACCTGAGCTGCTAAAGCAATTCCAAACTTAATGAGGTAAGAGCCACCCCATGGATTATAATAGCAACCCCTTTGGCTGAGGAAGAGCTTATTCATGGCTAATTAAGTGGGACTGCTCAGGTAGAAACATGTGGTAGGGAGTGTGGTTAATTGTGGGTCAGCTCTGCTGCAGGATGACCTGTCACCAGGCAACATTTCTCCATATGGTCCCCATCAGCTGCTTGGTCCCTGTCTGGCCCACCCTGCTGTCATGGATGGAGGAGAGGTGCCCTTCACTCACGGGTTTGTTAGTGTAAAGCAGTGGTTTAACTAAGTTTGTCAGTAAATGCAACAGTGGTTTCACAAGACTTGATGGTGAGGTGCACTTATTTACTGCATAGAGGACAGGGTCAGACCAAGTGGTCAGGGACATCTTCCCTTTGAGCCAGGAGATTCAGAAAGGATTCCTTGCTTTCTAAAGTCCTTCTCAGAGAGGAGTCTGGGTGCAGCTGGATCCAGACACAGTCCCAGATTTGGCCAGCAGCTTGTGTCTGAAGGGTTATATCTGCACCATCAATTCTTCATATCACTTAGCTGAGATTTCAGAGTTCTTCCCTGTGAGGCCGGTGAGGCGCTGGCACAGGGTGCCCAAGTCAGTGGCAAATGCTCCATCCCTGGCAGTGTCCAGGACCAGGTTGGATGGGGCTTGGAGCAACCTGCTTTAGTGAAAGGTGTCCCTGCCTGCGGCAGGAGGCTGGAACTGGATGAGCTTTAAGGTCCCCTGCAACACAAACCAGTCTGTGATTAATTGCAGATATTATCAGTTATCTTTGTGGACCAGTGAAGTTTTAAAAACCTACAGCACAGTCAGTTTTCCAGTTTTCTGAGCTGGCCATAGTTGTTAATCAATGCCAGAGATGAAAGTCAAAGAGCCAGTGATGTCAGGAAGCTGGTTTAGGGGTTGTCTTCCACAATTGTCTTCTTATTGTCGCTGGTACAGAAGTTCATGCTGTGAGGACATGCACCAGAAGTGGGTCAAGGCTCTGAGTGCCCAGGTAACTGCGCTGTGCTGGTGCAGTCTGCTCTGCATTACCCCATGTGTCTGCTCCAAGCACAGGGCTCTTGTCCGGGAGCGTCTGCAGCTGGAAGCTGCTTTCTTCTGAGGGGAAGGAGAGTTTAGAGCAGTTCAAGGAAAGGACCAGCTTCCCAGGGTGCTCCAGTGCTGTTAGGGACTGCAAGAACCATGCCAAAGGCTTTTCCTAGGATGATCATGCATGTGTTTGGGAAGCCAAGGACACTAAAGTGGTTAAAATCACACCTTCTGTGGGAGGGCATTGGCAGCCCACAGAATACAGAAAGTCATGGCAGAGCAGGCAGACCCCTTTGGGGTCTTTGTTGGGTCTCTGCCACCATCAAGTATGTCTGGATGCAAATACTCCCAATGGAAACTTCATTTGTTCCACTTTGCATGGAACAGAAGCCCTGCAGATCTCTCTGTATCTGTGTGTCTGGCTCCTCATCATCCTCATGCAATCCTCTAGCTAGCTGCAGGAGGGACTACAGCGGTGTCCATAGAGAGAGGGAGTTGGAAGTCTCTGTCTGACCATGTATCAGTGATCCATAGCCTCTCAGCAGGAGAGGAACTGCCAGCTGCTAATTAAATATCAAGCCTGAGATGCAGAGTGTGCACAGCACTGAGCTCAGCATCTTATCCATTTGGGTGGCATTGTGGTGTGTTTCATTCAGACACGAGATTAAGCCCTGTGGAATGAAAGCTTCCTGGCACTTTGTCCTTGCGTCCATCTGACACAGTTTTGAATGGGGGAGGGAGAATTTCCACCTTTTTGTGAATTCTGGCACAATTGGAGTCTTCTGTGCTGTGGAAATGGGAGCAAAGCCAGGTAGAAAGCGCAATTCAGATCCTGCTGCAGAGGAGTAGGTTTCCCTAAGGAGGGCAAGGAAAGCGCTCTGTACCTGATTATCCACTGGAGAAAAAGGCTTCTTAGTCCTTTGGACCCACAAGGCTCTTGGTGAATCAGGAAGGAGTTTCTTCTCAGGCTTTGGATGGCAGTGTTCAATGCACCGAGTACTCAATCCTGTTAGTCCAGGAGGTTCGCAATTGGATGGCTGCAGTGAGGGGCTCTCCCACTTCACTGGGCACACTCATTTGCTCCCTGTAAAGGACAAACAAAGACCTACTACTGACCCAGAGAACATTAACAGGCCTTATTCTGGGCTGAAAGCAACAGTCCCGCTGCATGCGGCCTCTGAGCAATGGTATCCCGGTATCCCAGTAGCCCTGCAGCCCTGGGGTAGCCCTGCAGCCCTGGGGTAGCCCTGCATCTGGTAAGCAGTGAGACGCAATGAGGCAGATACAGAGCTCTTTAAACATCACAGAAAGTTTTGTCTTATTTAGGTCAGGAATGAGCTCTGCATGAGTTTATATCCATCAGTCTGCAAACCCAGGGCACTGCACCAGGGACAACACCTTCAGGTTTGACCCTGGAGCAAGGTGCTGCCCCTTGCCTCAGCTCCCACTCCAGTCTTGCTCATGGTCCTCATTATCTTACAATGGAATTTTCCTCATTTCCCAGCCCAAATCATGAGTTACCTACACAGAGTGTTCAGGCTGCAGCTGCTACAGGAGAGGTGCTTGCAGCCTGTGTGCCTGCATGGACACTGCCTGCTCTTTGCAGAGAACTTGCCCATCCCTCTCAGCCTTCTCCTGGAGATCAGCTGCTGCTTCTCTGATTCATCTGAGCCCTCAGAACCTTCCCTGCTACAATGGGCAGCAGGGTTTTGCCTGAGGTTTTATTTTTGCTGCATCAGCATAATAAAAGGCAGAACCCACTTCTTTTATGTGAAGGCTGAAATCTGATTGATCCTTTGCTGCCTGACTCTCAGGGTAAGGCTGTGTGATTGTTTGCCTTTTCATCATGTTATCTCTCTAGATTTTATTCCTCGGTCTATCAAGAATCTTTAAATTAAACCCTTTGGACAATAAGTGCGAGCAGAAACATGTCCCCTTTTTACAAATGTTAATGTTCCTCCTAAGCCTTGATAGAACTCCCGTTCAGCACTTTTTCAGGGGACTTCGTCTCTATTGTTTGAAGTTCCTTCTTTTCCCTGTCACTTCCAGGAAGATCCCTCCAAAGCAAACATGCAGCATGACTTCAGAAGCTTAATGTAAACCCTTGGCAAAGACATTTTACACTATTTGATTTGCTCCCATTGCTCCACAGTTGTCACTCTGCCATCAGCATCACCCTTGTCTTCCACAGGGCTCACAGCAGAGGGTCCAAAACCAGTGTCTTTCCAGGCTGGTCCCATTTCCCTGCACTCCCTGAAGACCAGTGAGATCTTCCTCTCATCTCCAAACTGAGAGCTGGAGTTGGCTGGAGAGGCTGAGCCTGCAGGAGTTGCTCCGTGCTTACACTGCAGGCAATGCAGTGAGCCTGACCGCTGCCCTGAGCTCAGCTTCCAGAAGCCAACAAGAAAACCCTAACACGAAAATGCAGTCTGTGCAGCAGCTCCCTGATTCGGGATGGGCTTTTCCTCCTTTACAGCCATCATTTCTAAGCAGACAGCAGACATCTGGAGGTGTCTGTGCAGCTGACAGCACTTATGGAGCACCTGGATGCAACCCCACACCACACGATTTCCCATCTCCTCCATGAGGTTGGCGGTATTTTGCTCTGGGAGCCACATTTGCATTTAAAAGCACTCCCTGCATAGTCCTCTCAAGGCAAATGCTTCACTCTTGAGATTTTTTGTGTCCCCACACAAGGTACAGCAAATCCAGGCCTTTCTCCACCTCAGCACCTCCCCATGCCTCTGCTCCAGCCTCTCTGAAAAGCTGTGGCTGTGCAGGATGATCCAGGCTCCCCGGGTTTATTATCACAGCCTTGAAGGGAAGGGTTTGGATCACACTGACTTGTGCAGTGCCCTGTGTAGTAATTGGCATCCTTGTAAAAGAGGTGCTCACCTGGGTATTCCAGGAATACAGACCTGGATAAGCTCCCAGAATGACTAACTGGGATCCAGAAGGTGGCATGAGATGCCTTGTATCAACCCTTTCTTCAAGGCTCACAAAGCTTTCAGCAGGAGGTAGGTTTCTTGCCATCTTTATTACTCTGCAGCTTTAATCTGTGGCTTTCGCATCCACTGATGGCCACCCCGAAGTCTACCATGATCAGGTGATGCCTGAGGGCACCTGGACCCCATTAGCCCAGAGATGAACATTTACAATCACCCCCTGCAGAACCTGGAGGTGTTCAAGCCCTATTGAAAACAGTGAGGCTCTGCAGCTTTAGCAGGCATCTCCCACAGCATTGTTCTTGGCACATTAGGTCTCCACCCTGCTGGCTTACCCTGTGTAAGGAGCAGAGGAGGAGCAATGAGGCTGTGCTCTCCCTCAGTGCAAAGCTGATGTCCCACTGGGCTCTGGCTGCAATTTCAGGCCAGCTCTTACTCCTTCCCCCTGGAAGAAAACCTTTGATTTATGTGCTACATCTTGGCTTTAATCACAGGCTGCGGGCATGTGTCCTGAGTGATGCATCTATATTCTGTCATGCTGCCACCCCGCGCAGCAGAGAGCTGCTCTGTCCTATGGGAGCATGTGCTGAGCCATGGAACTATTAGCCTGCTCCCTTCATCCAGGCAGAGAAAGGCAGAAATAATCCATGATTGTGGGCATTTGCTGCATTTTCCAGCAATTATCGCTGTATCCCCTTCCCAGCACTCAGCCCTTGTAAAAAGTCCCCCTCCACATTTGTTGTAGGCTCCCTTCAGGTATTGCAAGAATGCTCTAAGGTCTCCCCTTCAGGAGCCTTCTCTTGTCCAGGCTGCCCCAGCCCAGCTCTCTCAGCCTGGCTCCAGAGCAGAGCTGCTCCAGCCCTCACAGCATACTTACGGCTCTCTCTGTTTTGCCTTTGCCCAGAGTGGCTCAGCTGAAAGCCTGAACTGGATGAATCCGTGACCCTCCTGAGTGTTTGCAGAGCTGATGCCCTGGTGCGCAACCATATTGCCTTTCCTGCCCACTCCGGTGCTATGAACCACTTGCCATGCTTGGAGCTCCCAGTGCAGCTTCGCTTGCGGGCGGCCTGACCATTCTGACAGGTAGGATGGCCAGGGTTTGGTGTGGCTCAGGCTTGGCTGCCATGAAACGTTGGTGCTGCGCAGCAGTTTGTTTCCTGCTCTGCGGATTTACCAGCAATTACGTTTTCCATTACGATGATTCTCTTGCAGATCAATAAGAGATAACAGGCAGCACTGGGCTGAGGAAAGATCCCAGAAGAAATTCCTCCTTGGAGAAAACACAATAGATACACCAAATGCTAAATCCACAGGGTGGCTCAGCAGCTACTCTGGGTATCTGAATTTAGGAGTTGTTTGCCCTGGAGTTCTCAGAGCTTTCCTTGCCCAGCATTTCATTGCTCCATGGACTGCAGAGCCACAGCATGACCCAGGTCTGCTGCACTTGGAATTCCCATCCCATCTGGCCTGCAAGCCTGGATCCATCAGACATGGCAGCAGCATAGCTTGTACCACAGAGCAGGATGCTGGCCCTGTGACTGTGTTTCCAACAGAAGTGAAGACAGAGGAGGGACTGCTCAGGCAGGATGTGGAGCGCAGGCTGCTTCTTCCCAAGGGAGGTGCAGAAACCCACTGTGGGACACAGCACCATGCACTCAGGGATGCTCCTTCTCATCTAACGCTCGTGAGAAGGAACACACCAGGCTGAGATCCCAAGAGGAAACAGAAGGAGAAATCCAACTGAAAATTGCTGCCTAAATACAGGGCAGACAGCCACTGTTCTCACGGCTTGCTGCTGGCAGAGGGAGGTATCTTCCCACCCCTCGTGGGACAGTCACACATGGCTTCACCAGGCAGCCAGCTCCTCCACTCCAACGTGCGAAAACCAAGACAGTGACGCTGGTGGGAATTCCACCTCATCCTAGAGAGCTAAATCCTGCAGCACCAACAACTTTAGACCCAGGAGACGAGCAAGCTGCCGTGCCTGGCACATCTGTGCCTGGCTGTGGCAATCCTGCATCTTGCTCATTGCCTCAGAACAAGCAGCCCTGGGACATACTCACTGAGGTCAACACTGGCTTCCCCACCTTTGGAAATGAGTGATGATGCTCCTGTCTATAGCAAGCCAGCACCTTCCACCCTGCGAAGCTGCATCTTCTGGCTGTGCAGAGCACAGTGCTCTGGTGCTCAAAGACCCTGAGGTGCTGCTGGCAGTGCAAGGAGCATTGCAAGGGCTCAGCTGTCTGAGTATTTTGTTCTTGGATGCTCATACCTGAATTTGCATGTTCAAGCACTAAATCCCTCACCTCTGCCTCTTAAGCAGTAGGTGCATATATAAGGATGTAAGCATGTGGGATAACAAGTGTATGCACATCACGCTGGGAGAAAAGCAGCTTGTTCATCATTGTGAGTGCTGCTTAGTGTTTGTAAGATGCTCTGACGTGCCAAGAGCCCACTGCTCAGGGAGGAAGTGGATAAATCCCTGTGGTTTATGCATCATGTCTGGACAACAGGTCATGTTGTGTAGCATCTTTGTTGTCTAGCAAATGCAAGAAGCAAGGCAGGGGCAGGGCCTCCTGGTATGTTCCTGGGTGTATTCCCACAAAATCCCTTCTGTCTTTCCTTCAAGGAAGGAAGGAAAGGAAAAGGAGGTCTCCCACCTCTCTTCTTCCTCCTGTAGGCTGTAATTTGTGTCAGCACCTGATCAGTTACGGTGGATCTTGTCCCTTCTGAGTGACTTTTCTGATCCTGCACAGTTGAGATTTTCCATGCAGTGGGATAGTGTTTTCCCAGCTGGGACAAGCATTGTGGTGATATGACAGAAAGGAAAAGATACGTAAAGGACCAGAGGGACTCAGTATGAGTCTGTTATAACTCAGAAAGCTGCTGAGCTAGATAGAACCAAACCAAAGGTAAAGGCTCATCCACTGGGACACAGAGGGAAGGGGAACAGAAAGAGTTGTTTATAGGCTTTTTTATTTCTATCCCATCTGGCCTAGTCACTGAGTTCCTTCTCTTTCAGAACTGTACTTATTCAAGCTTATATTCTAATATAACTGGGTTTAGAGTTTAAAAGCTCTTTTGGTCTTTGGATTGAAAAGGAACGGGCAGATCTACCTCTCTGCTCAGGCCGGCTCACGTGTGCCCTGTGAAGCAGCCAAGCACAATCCTTGCCCCTTGCAGCCACGAAGGCTGGAAGAGTGAAGCAGGAGTGCAGGAATAGCTGCCTGCTGCAGACAGAGGAGAGAGGGAGGCTGAGGCAGGAGTCTCAGAGAGAGTGATGCTCTGGGTTATGAGGGGCCTGGGAGCCTGCTCTGGCACAGATTAGCTTCTTGATTACTGCACTGCATTCTCATCAGAAGAGAAGAGGGTTTGATCAAAGGAAGATTACCTCCAAAAGGGAAGAGAAGGTTTCATTAGAGAGGCTTAGATGATGTGAAGTAACTTTACTCATCTTCTGAACAGCTCAGTTTAACCCTTTGGGAAGGATTTCTCTTCACTCCTGCTGGTTTCAGCAGGCAGCTCTTAGCACTGGCAGATTACCTTCCCTGAAACTCAGAGATGCACCAGGACTGACATTTTACCCCAGAAGTCTGGCCTTGACATGCAGCATACACACAGACTCTGTCTATTTCTGTAGTGATTAACCTGAAGAAGAAGCCTCTTCCAAACCCACCTCCAAAGGTTAGAGGTAGAGTGGAAAAATCCAACAATCCTGCGCACTTGACAGCCCAAAATCCAGTGACACTCTGTGTGCAGTGCCCAACTTACTGCTGCTGCTGCTCAGGGCTTGGCTGGTACAGTAAAGCGCCTCTCTGCTCCTTCTGGAGCAAGATAGATTACTCTCCTGCTCCTTGTCCTTTTGATACGTAAACCTGAGCTGTGTGCAAAGGAGATACAGCTTATGCTCCCTGCTCTCCAGAGCTTGTTGTCTTGGTTGCCTTTTCTGTTGGCAGAGCACTTCTTTCTGTTGGCAAGCACTTCTAGGGCATGGGAATTCTTCTATTATAAGAGATGTCTGAAGAAATGCAGCTGAGCTGTTCTCAGAAGCATTGCTGCTCCCCATTCACAATTGCTCTGAAAGATGCACAGAAGGGGTGTGGTGTTTACCCTGGACATCAGGTCAGCATTGTGACTGCAAAATGTAGAGTGAAGTTATGAAACCACAGGAAAGTGCAAAGCTGTATGATCATCACTGGGACAGATTTGCTGGACCATATAACCTTCTGCCTTGGAAGAGATCGCAAGGTGAGCCAAGTCCTCATGCAAATACTTACAGGTGAGGTGAGGAAAGGGCTCAGGGCACGGTGAATTATGATATTCCTTTATATTCAAGGCTTCACTCTGCAGTGTGAATGACAGTCTCAGTGAGGCGTCCTCCAGGGTATTCCTTGGCTCTGTGTAGGTTTGGCCTACTACAACTCGTCTCTGCAGACTTAACAGTGAGAACTCAGGACACGACCAGGATTTTTCTGGGAAAGGAGAGCTGTGTGAAGATCTGAGCTGTCACGGTCTAACAGAGCTTTCCTCTGGAATCGCAGAGGGCAAATAAAGAAAGCCAAACTGGAACCAATTGGACAGACCTTGGCATCCAATGGGCATGGCTGAATTGTGTGAATTGTCTGTACATCTGTTGGTTGGTTTTAGGATCCTTTTCAAAGAGATGTGAGGAAATGATTCATCAAGATAATGATGGACTACAAGAAATGATCTCTGCCATTTTGGCCTCCCACTGCTGGTATGAAGGAATACATCCTCCCATCATTCAGCCCCTGAGAAACCTTCCCAGAAATGAGTTCAATACCTGAACTAAGCCTTAAAAGTGGTGGGAACACAGCCTTGTACAGCTCCTCTCTCTTCTTTGGCTTTTCTTCCCCACCCCTAATTCCTTCCTCTCCCTCTTCTATTTTCTTAATTTCCCTCTGTGCAGCAGGATGCTGGTTTACCTGGGTGTAATTGCATCCTTGTGGTATTGCTTGGAGCATTCAGCTGGTGAGGTCATTGAATGAATTAAGCAGCTTCATGGGTGACATAATTTTGCCAAATCTCAGAAGAAAGGATCACTGAATGTTCCTTCAACAGTGACTTGCAATTTGATCCCTCACCAGAGACATATTTTCTGTTTTGCTGTTCTTTTGTGGCCATGTTAATGTATTTCAAGCCTTGTTTTTCCTGATAGAAAGCAGAATCGAATACCAGCAGTGACAGCACCTTAGCCTAGCATCATTCAATTGATTTATTCCCCCACCTCAGAAAGTACAGTTATTACTTTCTTTAATAATGTCAAAAAGGCTCTCAGACAAGGGACCTTTCTCTATCAAGGTTTTCTATTGCTAAGGAAAAGTGAGGAAAAGATGCTGTTATGAGGGAAGACTTAACACATTGTGAACGCTTTAACTACTCTTCTGCTTCTCCCACCCTGAACTCTTCATTAAGGTTTTTGTAGGTTCTTGATGTTGCTCATTGTCCTGAGAATAAGTAAGCCAAGACTTTATTTTTGCTGACAGCCCCATGAAAAGTCCCACTTTGGACTGTGGCATGGTCTTTGTTCTCAGCAGTGATCAGACCCCAATTACTCCATCAGAAGTGTGTGGGAAGCAGAGACCCTGGAGAGGGCATGGGGAAGATTTCAGTAGCTGAGGGAATTCATCAGGTGTGGTGGGACCATGGCAGAGAGACAGAGCAGAAAATAGAAGATGGGACAGGACAGCTGGGGAAGGAGCTGAGAGCCATAGAAAATGCTGGAGGGTGCATGACAACCAGATGAAGTTATCTGGGACTGGGGACTCCTAGGACTTCCTGAGCTCCCAGATAGCTGCATTCAGCGGCCTTCTGAACCAAGTCTTTGTGTTCTCCCACCGAGCAGAGCTTGAACAGATTAGAAAATTCACCCTGTGCCTCCCAGCTTCTTGATGCTGTCTTCAGTCAACCCAGACATGTCCTCTGGAGAGCATAATGTATGAGCATCCCTGCCAGAGACTGGTCACTGTGTTCCCATTGGCAATCTCACAGACTAAGCACAGGCCTGGCATCTTTTGCGTGCGGATCTACTTCGAAGATGAAAAATCAGAGAAGGAGGATTTATTAAGCAATCAATAGGCAAGGGTCTCAAATTGATTTGTCACAGGAAGGAGTGAAAGTGATACAACTGGCCATGCTGCAGGAGGGAGAGGGTTCTGGTGCCTGTGCTGCACATCCTTGTCACGCCACAGCATCCGTGCCCCTGGTCTCCCTGCCCATCCCTTGGACACAGATCATGTGATGTCAGGGCTAGCCCCATGTTTGATGGGGATTTTGGGTGTGTTTAGTGGGCAGACCTGCACTTTCTCAGGGACAAGTTCTTCTTTGCTTACCCACCTGCCCCACTAGGGCTCTGATTGCTGTGTCTCCCCTCTGAAATGGCCTCACTTTGAACTGCAGTACAAAAGGGATGTGGGCCTGCTCAAGTGAGTCCAGAAGAGGGCCATGACGATGATCAGAGGGCTGAAGCCCGCCAAGACTCCAAGTCTTTCACAGCCTCCATTGCTTTTCTTTCCTCCCTGGAGAGTAATAAAGGAGAAAATGCCATTATAGGGACCAGACCTTCAAATGACAAGGACAGGCCACAGGTCTTCAGAGGCTGCCTTATGACAGAGGAGACCAGCAGCTGCTTCCTCCCTGAGGGGCTGATGGTCTTTCCCCAGAGATTGATGCTGACTCCAATTTCCCAAGCTGGACTGGAGTTTGCTGGTGCTGCTCAGCCGGTCACTCTCTGACAGCAGCAATACGATCTCTTTCCTCAACAGTTCCACCATCAGGCATACTCCACACAGGATGTTATCGTTATCCTGACCATCAGTGGCAAGAAAAAAAAGACCAGAGCCTCAGAAAATCCAAGCGAAGCTCTGGCAAGAGGCAAGCAGGTCTGAGGCCCCAACTTGACATACCTTGCATGCTAAGGGTACATGGGACCCTTCTGAAGTCCCCAAGGGACCATGCCTTTGAGAGGTCTTTGATTCCTCCCCTTTCCCTCCTTACATCCCTCATAGTGGGGACTGGTTAGGATTTCCTACAGGCTTTTCAGGCAGCTCTGGCAGGAGGATGAGCAGCTACATCCCCACCTCTCTGTGAGACACAGGGAGAGAAATCAGAGCCCTGTGTGTGCGGCTGCCGGAGCCCTGGTGCAGCCCGGAGTCAAACATCCTAACTGTTATTGCACATTAGAGATGGCAATTTCCTAACAGAAAAGGTATTGCACCCAACATGAGGTAATTTATTTTGGATCTCATTATGATGGATAAAGATGAATTAATCACCATGCTGGAAGTTAGTGGTTGCCTAGGGACCCATGATCATGACCTGATTATATCTAATACAGGCAAAGAGAGAACGGTCCTAACCACTTCAATATATCTGTAGACACATACACACTCACACGATGTTTTAAAAAGACTCATTTCCCAAAGCTGGGGAAAATTATGAGTGGAATTAATTTGGAGGGAAATTTTAATAAAAAAAAAGAGAATGAAGATGGGAAGTTCTTTAATGAGAGCTTATTAGGTCATAATTTCACCTCAAAGAAAGAAGACAATTTTGCCTAAAGTCCACACTGATTTAGTGGCAAAATGAAGGAGGCTATTAGAAATAAAAATGCACCATGGAAAGAATGAAGGAAGGGAAGGAAGTTGTGGTTATTGGTATGAATTTCACAAGGAAAGGCAGGAAATTGAGAAGGGAAACTGTAGAAAATAAAACCAAAATCAATGGCTGGCAAATTGCTGAACAATGAAAAGTTTAAGTGGTGTATTGGGGGTGTGTGGCAAGGTTTTGGCAGCTGAAGTGGACATAGGAGTGTCTTCTGTGGGAAGCTGCCGGAAGCTTCCCCTGAGTCCAATGGAGCCAATGCAGCTGTGTCCAAGATTGACCCACCACTGGCCAAGGCTGATCCCATCAGTGATGGTGGCAGCACCTCTGAGATAATGTATTTAAAAAGGGAAAAGGCCCTGTGCAATTGCAGCTGGAGAGAGGAGTGAGAATATGTGAGAGCAGCAGCTCTTCAGACGCCAAGGTCAGTGCATTTAATCATAGAATGATAGAATCAACCAGGCTGGAAAAGCCCTTTAAGCTCATCCAGTCCAACCATTCCCCAGCACTGCCAAGGCCACCAGTAACCCATGGCACTGAGGGTCTCTTCTGTATGGTGTGTGAACACTTGCAGGGATGGTGACTCCAGCACTGCCCTGCGTAAGCAGGGCTTCACTTCATGGTGGCATAAGCAAACACTGCCGCTAAAAGAGGTGTTCCTGCCTACCCTACCCAGTCTGGTGGCATCCTTTCACTGTTAACACTAAGATTTGAGGTAAACTGGGCCAGTGACCTCATACAGTGTGCAGCTACAGGAGCTACAGCTGAATGGTTTATACTATGGTTTGTATTCTGCCAGTTCAATTCCCCGGCCTAGGAAATGGCTTCTTTCTATGTATTTATTATTATTCTTTTCCAGGAGCAGCACTTCCTTACCTGAGCTTAATCTGTTTCTCAAAGTGAGTGGCTTTTCACTCACAAACACCATTTCCTTGGGTGTTTGATTCACTGTCACGGAGTATTCTGTTTAAAACACAGCTCCACAGATAGTAGAAACAGCCTGCACTTGGTTTCCTGTGGCTGCCTACTGCATGCTTCCTCATGTGCCTACCGATTTGGTTGATCTCTGAAGGAAGCCTTTGCCAGCAGAGGACTAGTTTGGGTCTGTTTCCTCTAGTCTGGTTACATACATTCATGGTATTTGTAAGAACACAGTATCTCCGTGAGTTCTACCTCCAAGATGAACTTGATGAAAGGTGGCAACAGCAGGATTGACAGGCAGTAATATGTAATTCCTGCTTCCTGAGGAAACCAGGCTGAAAAGAACACCAAACTGCGTTAGTCAAGCACTTGATAAATGAACTAAAAGTTGCCTAACAGTTCCTGGAAAATCAGGCTTTCTGCAGCTCAGGATACAGAGCAGTGCTTATTCAACAGCTTCCCTCAAGTTCTGGAGGCAAATAAAAACTACTTCCGTGTAGCTGGATGAGAAAGACTGCCTAAGCAATAGGCCACATTAAGATCAGTATAGGGTGATGGGAATCCACTGGTTGCTTCATAAAGCAAAAATGTATTCTAGTATGTCTGAGTTCCCACTAGCCAGCAGTTCAGATTAGCTCAGCGTGCGTTGGAACATGGTGGTGGTGTGATGCTGAAGGTGTCATGCCAGAAGAGCTCACATGTTCTTGGCCACACAATGGAGGATCCTCAGGAGAAGCATGGAGGAGATAGATATTCTCTCTGCCTATGCCACTGGGGAGCCTGGCACTGAAATACCCCTCTTCTGGTGTCCTGTTCTAAAAACCACGTGTTCTTTGATGGGGAACAGAACACACAAACCTGCCTTGAGCCCTCAAGGAGTTACGGTTTCATGAGCACTTCTCATTCCTGCTTGCTGGGTTTGGTTGGCTGTAATTTGGACATCATCTGCCAGGCTGGCAGCACCATCTGTACTGGGGACACTCCAGCTGGTGTTCCACAGCAGTTTCAGGCTGCAGTTCTGTAAAACAAGGAGCTGAACCCAGCACTTCTGCCAGTTCCTTCTCCTCATCCCTTGCACATGATCCTGTTCAACCAGCTCCCCCATCACAGAGGCTCTAATCCATTTCATGAATATCTCCTCCGTGCTGAAGGCAACCAGCTTCTTCCCCTTTGCCAATCTGCAAGTTTCTAACCACTCAGGACCTGGGAGACCTTTCCTCTCCCTGTGTGCCCTCCTGAAATGGCTCAGGTCCCTCCTACCACAACTACCACAAGCCACGGGACATGAACTGTTTGTGTTGTCTAAATAATCCCCAGCCTTCACACGCTGGGCTCTACAACATGGTTTGCCATGCTTCTGCCAGGAGCATGTCGGGCAGGTAATTCCTGACAGGTCCACTCAAAGCTTCTTCCTCTAGGTGAACTGGTGCCATGCGGCTGTCAGATTGCTGTCAGCTCTGGCAGCAGCACGGGGAGCCTGTGATGGTCAAGTCTGAATGCTCACTACTGGGGAGACAAGGTCCACAATGACTGTTAGCAAATGTATGGTTCCATCAAAGTGTGTGTTCTGTGAACATGGGGGTACATGAGCAGCAGTGCCCTGGGTACAAGGGATGGAGGTGGGGAAGGACATAGGATGGGAAGGTGTCATGGTCTAAGCCCAGCCACGCAGTCTCTCTCTCACTCCCCCCCCTTCCTCCCTCAGCTGTGGGAGGGATGGGGAGGATAATTGAAATAATACAGCTCCCACAGATAGAGATGAGAGCAGCCCAGTAACTAAGGTATAACACAAACCACTGCTGCTACCCCCAGTCACAAAAAATGACAAGGGAAATAACAAGAGAAGAGAACATAACTGCTCACCACTGACCGGTACCCTGCTCCACCCCAGCAGAGCTTTCCTTAGGGGTAACTGCCCCCAGTTTATATACTGGGCTGTGGTGTGGAATACCTCTTTGGTCAGTTTGGGTCATGTGTCCTGTCTCTGCTTCCTCCTGGCGTCCCCTCCTCCCTGGCAGAGCATGAGGCTCAGAAAGTCCTTGGTCTGTCTAAACATTCTAAGCAGTAGCTAAAAACATTGGTGTTATTAGTGCTGTTCCCAGGCCAAAAGTCAAAAACACTTTTGGTAGAGCTGCACCAGCTACCAAGGAGAAAAAAGTGACTGCTACTGCTGAACCCAGGACAGTAGGTCATTGCTCCTTCTTTTTCCTGCTGTATCACTGGTGGTAGGAAGTGAAGGTCAGACACCCAGCAGGACCACAGCATGATTTAATCCACCAGGCAAGGGATAATCACTCTGCCCTACTGTCCCACTAAATCCAGATTGGCCCCAGGGAACGGGGACAGTGTTTAGTGGGGGGTTTCCTGGGAGCTGTGGCAGACAGTCTTCTTTGCCAACTGCCTCTCCTGGGGTTTGTGTGGCCTGAACACCTCAATGCATGCCCTCAGTAGATCTCACAGTCCTGGTCCCACAGCAAGCATGCTCTGCCTCCTTCCCCTTCCAGTTCTGCTGAGTTGAAGCCCTGCTCAACTCTAGGAAGCACAATTAGGGAGACATAGGGTGAAAAGAAAGGCATAAACCATTGAAAGCAAGGTGGGAACAAGTAACAAATTCTCACAGCCTGGTTTTGAAGCGGATAGGCAAAATCACAGTCCTATCACAGTCTTAGTGTATCAGCCAACCATGCCAAGGTTGTCCATCTTTCCCTAGAGTTCCACACTGGGAAGTGACGTACAAGACAATGATACTCAAAGAGGAGATCTCTCTTTGGATCTCCTCCAGAAGAGGAGAGGCTGATCCCTCAATCCCAGCTTTTCAGTGGAGCCGTGATTCCTGCTGAAGTGTTTCCAGGCTCTTGCTGCAGGAAACACAGTGAGCTCATGCACACAACCAGCCCTGGGCCTGCCATGCAAACCCCAGCGTTTCCATGCCCAGTAAGTAGCAGCCTCAGGATGCTTCAAGGAAAACAGTGCTTCATTCATGATGTTGTTGGCTTGAGCCAACAACTCTCCACCTGCACCAGCTGCAGCACTGGTCTGCTGCCAGCTCCGGGCGCAGGACCCAGATCAGTCACTCGGAGCCAGTGTATTCTAGAAATGGCAGAAAGTCAGAGGGAGGAGTTAGCTAAGCTGGAGCATAGAGAGCTGCACAATGTCCGAGCTGACCCTGTTCCCAGCGCATGCTGTGGTATGAGTGGGGAAGAAACATGGAAGATGTTTTCCTAAGCACACTGGCAAACGGTGCTGAACAGAGGTGGTGGAAACTTTGCCCTTGCAGCCAAAGCTGAAACATACTATGATGTCCAGGATGAGACATGGATGATCCTGGTTGAGATGAGGGCCCTGGCTGCAGCCCATACATTTACTGGGCCAACCAGTCACACTCATCTTTGTGGATGCATTCAAGCACACAGCTGGATGCACATGGACTCACCTGTCCAGTCTGGACCAGTTCACTTCCAGATGCAGGAGTCTGGAATAATGCAGAGATGCTAAATCCCAAACCTGGTTGAGGCTAACCCAGAAGACTCTCAAACCATCTGCAAACTGCCAGGCTCATTCAGCAGATGGCGATCAGAGCCACTGCCCAAGTAGGAGCAGTGCTGCTGGCCAGGCTGGGGTTGTTCCTGGAAGTACTGCAATATTGTCTTAGTCAATAACTGACAAGATGCTACAGGCTGTGAATTGCCAATACAACATCAATGAGTATGGGCTGAATTATTGGAAGTGTGTAGCTGGAGAGACGGCTCCCAAGACATGCAGATACCCACAGCACCAGGACAGCTGAGTCCTGGCGGCTGGAGAACAGAGCTCAGAGGACAGACCCTGCAATTCCCCCAGGGCTCAGGGTCTGCTTGCCTTCTCCAGATTACTCTTACACCAAAAGTCTCATTATGGGCAAAAGGGAAGACACCATACTACAGAGCCAAGTCTAGTTACTACTTTGGCCATCTAATACAGCAAGTCACCTAATTCATACCAGCACCTCTATTTAGTAACATAATCAAAATTGCTATACAAAAACCTCCCAATATCTGTCCTTTTCTCTGGTGCTGCACTTACTCTCAATGTCCCTCTGGGTCTGCATGTACTTAGACAAAGCCCAGAGTGCTGAGCTTCCTGAGGCAGAGAGGTGATGGGGAGGCGGAGAGAGCCACCAGCATCCACAGTCCTTTGCTGTCTCATGTTCATGGTGAAGTTTCCTCTGCCTCAGTTTGGGAGACCTCAGTATTATCCTTTTATGCTCTGTCTTCATCAACTCCCAGTTAGATTTTGAAAGATGCACAGCAGCCTCCCACACCCTGACTTAACATGATCTCTTTTCACTAATCATGGCAACCTGGATCTGTTAAACCATTAACATTCACAGTGTGTACAGAGTTTAGCTAAAACAGTATCACAGAATGCCAGCCTGGTTTGGGTTGGAAGGGACCTTAAATCTCACCCAGTTCCACCCCCCTGCCACAGGCAGGGACACCTTCCACTAGAGCAGCTTGCTCCAAGCCCCTGTGTCCAACCTGGCCTT
>WYDI02028116.1:0-32626 GCA_009867235.2 Psittacus erithacus | reverse complement strand
CATCTCAGTCTCCCCTCTGGCAGGTTAAAGCCATTCCCCTTGGCCTGTCCCTACAGGCCCTTGTCCCAAGCCCCTCTTCAGGTTCCTTGTCAGCCCTTTAGGTATTGGAATACTGTTTAAGGTCTACCCTGAGACTTGTGGTCACCACAGGTGAACGCAAACTGGGAGCAATGCAGGGTGTGAGGGCAGACAGAAGCTGCAAGAGAGTTAGAATTACTGTTGGGCAAAAGAGTTAGGATAGCATACACAAACTGCAAGATGTATTTCTGCTGTTTCTAGTGTAACACACAACAATATTTGTGCTTGATGCTCAGTATAACCTGAATGAGAGAGGAAACTGACTCCAGCTGAAACCCCCGCCTGCAATTTGCGATAACATTATGTGTCTACAAGGCAAGAGATCTGTCAACAAATATAGAACTTGCATTAACCAGTGCAGATGCGACAGGAGTCTGAGTCCTTTCGGCATGAATATTCTCAAGCAGACACCCGGGCTCATGTAAGTTATGGCAAGGTCACCCTGTGAGCTCCAGCACGGATTAAACACCGATCGCTCCTTACCAACAATCATGTGGTTGCAGACATCGCAGAAGGTGGGCTTCTTGAAGATGTGCTCCTGGAAGATGTGAGCCTTGTTGTTTTCTGGCAGCTGCTGGACTCTGGTCGGGGAGGACGCCTGGCTCTCGGAGCTGGGCAGCTGCCCGGTGCTGGTGCTCACCTCGGGCATCAAGTCCACTTGCAGTTTCACATCGCTATTAGTCCTCTGGAAGAAATTGTCCGCGCTTTTACTCCGCAAGCTTTTGGTCTTGAAGGAAAGCGATCGTTTCAGTTTCTGCAGCTGCAACAGAGAAGCCAGTTACAATTACAGCCCTTTCCTCTCCACCAGCAAGGCAAGGCTCCTGCATTTGGGGTGTGCTGCTGGCAAGCGAACCTGGGGGCCATTGGCAGACCCTGACCCACCTGAACTATAAAATTGACTTTAGAATTTAACCAGCAGTTTCAGAGCAAAGAAAACAGATCCCAAAGAGAAAATAAACTATTCTACACATGCTTTCTGAGAGACAATAAAGCCCTGATGAATGCTTCCACTGGGCTTTTCTTTCAGGTATGAGAGCAAAGAGGTACTGCAGAGAGTGGTACACACTGGAGAATATATCCTTACAACACTTGATGAGCATTATTCATCCTTGCATGGTCCTTAAGCAGCCTGTAAAGACCATTCAGGAACCCCTGTTAAAAAACCCCAGTACAAGAGGAATGACTTCAGCAAAGATTGGATACACTTGTATTCCTTGAATTTGGCAGAAACAGAGATTTGGTGCAGTTTTGACAGAAATTCTTGTTATCTTTTAGTTCTTTCTAAATGAAAGAAGGTTAAGGAGCAGTAACAGTATCAGTAACTAGCTAACTCATGCTTAATGCATTAATACCAGTTAACACACATTCACACATATTCTTGCATATATATATAGAACAGATATGTGAACATCTATATGTATATACATATGTATTGTGCCTTGATTGTCAGACTATTGAGGACTGCAAGAAGGCATTATTAACTTAAATTTGTTAACTTGGACTCTTCACCTGCAAACTGTCCTGCACTGTACAGATCCTCTCATCCTTCCCCCCAAAACCAAGTTTATATAAGGCTGAGGAGGGTGCCAGGTGAGGCCCAGAAGCTATCAGGATATCAGCTGCACGTGTTTGTGGGTCTGTCAACTCCAATGGCCCACAAGTAGAAGCCAGGTAAAAGACAAGCCAGCTCTGCATCGCCTTCGTGTTTGCTGTCTCTGGAGCCTAATACCGCTGTATCACCTTCCACTCAGCATTATTCCAACCACTGCACAATCCTTTCAATCACTGCTGCAATTCTCTGGGCAAGTGTGATGTAACAACCAAAATTTTCCATGCCACCAGGCTGTCTGTGGTATCCAGCGGGAATGGTTTATATTAGAAACTGTTTATGTTAGGAGCAATGATGATTGGGAACCATAATTCACACTAATAGAAAGGGAAGGAGTTCACATGCTTTCCTAAAAAAAGCATGGCACTGGCCCGCCACACTGACTGAGTTGCCTCAGAGCGCTTGTGAGAGCAGAACTCCCTAGGTTCTATTCCTGATCCATCCATTTTCCCTATGGTGCAGACAAAAGCACGGTGTCAGACAGCAGCCTGAAGGAATCCCAAGGGGAAGCCTCTCTTCCACCTTCAGACACAAGCAGCTTGTTCTTGGGGAAACGAGACACCTCAGCTCAATTCCCCGTGTTTCATAATAAGCTCTTCAAGCCCAATAAACAGGCAAAGAGCTGCCATTGCCTCCAGTTAACAGTGTTTGGGTTTGCTACATGGAAGCAAACTGCATTCTGCTCCCAGAGCTGTTTCTCCTTAGTGACTCTGGGAGTAGGGAGAGACCAGAGCCATCCAACGTGCACCACTCTCACCCACAGATCTTTTGGGGTCCAAGGGATCCAGAAGGAAATACCTATTTGCAAGAGACTCTCAGTCTCTGGGGGAGTGTGTAAATAAGAGCAATTAAGTTATTATATGCCAACTACAAGGTAAGAGCAGTTTCTGAAGCTCTTTCAGCTGAAGCCAAAGTCATGGAGTGGCTGAGCCTAAACCTCACTATATGACTGCGCCAATAAAATGCGAGGTCTTCTCCCTTTGGATGTTAAAGTCACTGGCTCCTGAAATCACTGAGGTTACTCAGTACTGAGGTTACTCCATCTCTCCGCTGACGGCCAGGAACTCCGCAATAATTCATCCCCTTCCCTCCTCACTGAAGTCAGGCCTAATTAGTGTAGCAAAACACAGACTTACACTGACTGCCCCAAGGTGACTGAATTGGCATTCATTATTGATCTGCCATCCATTTCCATAGTGCCATAGGAAGTCAATTACGTTTCAAAACACTGCTTATGCCACAGAAAGACGACTAAGCTGTGCAATACAGGATTTGTTTTATCGTGAAACGACTGTCCTCCTAGTTTGGACAATGCATGCAGTGTATCATAAGGAGCTCCGCATTTACTGCCCTCATCCTGTTCTCCTTTGCGCAGGCATTTGCCAGTCAAGGGATGTACCAGCAGTTTTCCCTCCCCCAGGCAGAAGAGTCAACAGTTTTCCAAAGGTTAGTCCAGCATTCAGGCTATGCATGTCCAACTGCATGCACACCAAGGTGAGCATGCAACTGTGCATACCCCATGCATCACCACCACCAATATTCAGAGCAGGACACATACTGAAGAACAAGCTGACCAAGTTACATTCACAGATTAGGCAGGCATCTCTGCACAAGCCAATAGTCCTGAGATTCTCTGAGTCCTGTGTTAACGTGGTTAAATAATTTCCAGACAAGGTGGGAATCCTTGTTGTTACCCAAATGCAGATATTATATTCATTTGCATTTGCATTCAGGCTAGAAGACACCTACACGTTTGGCTTGCATTGCATCCCTGAAACACCAATGGAATCTGCAGCTATTATATCCCAAACAGACTACACATGTACAGAAGTGACTTATGCCAAACTGCAGAACACCAGCAATGTTTAGCATTTTGCATAGCTAATTATCCACTTTGCTCAGTACTGTTAAAAAGCACCTCTCAGATCAGAATGGTTTACACCTACCTTGCATCAGCGAGAGTACACAGGGCAAGGGAAGATTGGCATCAGGTCTCAAAATCTGATCCAAACTTCATTTCTTATACAGGCTCATGAGGGAATTTGTGCAGATAGTGGAAATTGTCAGACCACAAAAGTTTAAGTTATGATTCTCTTGCAGTCAGTTAAGCATCACCTCACTTCTTTAAATATCACCAGCTCCTCATTTGGAAGTTTGCTATGGCCTGTTCTTTCGTCAGAAGATTTCTAATGTAACAACAGGCATGTAATCTATGCCTGATTTTGGTCAGCTGTAAAGTGATTTAATGCACTTGTGATTCAACTGGCTCCTAAGAGAGCTGCTATGGCATCACCTGAGGCAGGGATCAGCTCTTTCAATAGAGAGGAAAGTATGGGAAGTCTACTATTCATCATTTCTTTCCGCAGAGTGCATGAGTCCAAAGTTGAATCTTAGGAAGAAATACTACCAACCTTTGGACAAACCAGGGCTGTTCTGCACTCAGTACTTCCCTCAACACTTCAGTAAAAAATCATGTATTGAGACTGAAGAGAAAACCCCTAAACCAAGCACAAAAAGGCTGCAAGAAACATATTTGAGATAAATCTCCTAAGCTTTCCAGGTTTTCTCCTCTGCAAGGAAGGCCACAAATTAGCTTTCATTTAAGTAAAAATTAGATTCTCATAAGCAAAAGGGTTTTTCTAGACTTGTGATAGCATCGCAAGGCTTCACAGCATTGACACTTCAGAAACATGAACCCCTGACAGGAAACCCAGGATGTTCCTATGGTTTGAAATTAGAGCCAGAGAAAAAATGTTTGCCCCTAGTTAAAAGCATTTTATCAGTCACACAGCCTCCCAATGACTGCATGCACTCACCCCGCAGGAGAGATAAGTGCAATAGCTTTACCTCAGAGCTTGGCTGACCTTTTCTTCTCAGTATCTTCCACAATCTTCATCTTCATCCGAGACATTGAAAATTCAAGCTTCAAGGGATGAGGAAGCTCTGACAAATCACAGCTTATCTGCACCTCCTCTGTTCCTAATTCCTCTATACTCAAACTCTTTAGCTGCTAAAATCAGAGAATAGCAGGCAGAAAAAGGACAGCTATTGAAATTCATTCCTAGTGTTAACTAGGTGCCACTGCTTTTGACTTGAGTGGGAATTGCACCTGCCTTCACTAAGACTTTATTTGACATAAACCTTGGAAGCACACAATTCTGATTTAAGAACTTCCCATGGAAGCTGGGAAGACATCAGTGATTTGAGCTCTTTTATATTCCCCAGCTCTGCCATTCCAAAAAGTAATTATCCACCTTACAGAGTAATTTATCCAAGCTCCTAACTGCTCCCTGTTATCTAGAAACTCTTTTTTCTCTTGCCTCTCCATTAGCAGTCATCATGGCTCAGTAGAAGCAGATCTGGAGAGCAAAATGGGGGCTATTGAGGACCCAGCATACAGACCCTACACATTTCAGGGCACAGCGTACTCTGAACCAGCCCAGCCAGTTAGTCCTGCTGCGCATTAGGTACAAACCTGGAGCACAAGCAAACCTCCAAGTGATGCAGCCTGTGCTTTACACACTAAAACAAAGACTAAAGTAGGGTGAGCAGCAACAACTGGAGATTTGCTTTGAAACCACTCTCCCAAATCAAACTAAAATGCAAAGATAGGTGCCCCTAGGCCATCACCACTTCTCTAGCACAACTTCTTCATCACACCTTCTCACCATTCAAAAAGGGCCAAGGAAAGCCTCAGTCTCTCCCTATCCCACACACAAACGCTTCGTTACCCTTCCTGAAGCTCCCTTCATAATGTTCTCAGGGTGGTCACTAGGAGGACCAACTGCATCTCATGTTATGTTACATTATGTTTGTTATATGAAGTATGTTATGTTATGCTTGTTATGTTTGCTAGGGCCAAAAGCTTTGGCATTCAGAGCAACCCTCACAGAGCCTGCCCACTTCAGCTTATGTGCTTGGTCTTGTTCCCTTCTCAACCACTGCTACTCATCATTGCTAGCAGCAGAGGCTGCTGCGCAGTGTGGGGCCAACAGGGAGATTATACATTTGCACTCTTAACTATCTTCCAGGAGAAATGAACACATGAATTATAGAATCAACTAGACTGGAAAAGACCTTTAAGTGAACCAGGCTTATCAACTGCACTTTAGTGACAGAGCATATAACCAAGCCCTCATTCTCAGACACCAGCTGTCTGCTGCATTGCTATCGTGCTAGCAATAAAAAAAGAGATACTGCTTGCTCTTCTCTATCCCTTTCTTCACACTAGTGTTAACAATATGATTAGATGGATTACAACTAACATAGGGTATTAAGAGAGTTGGAATGAGCCATCAAGCCAGTTTGATTCCTGCAATCTTCATAAAACGCAGCTATTTTGTTTAGCTATGCAGACTGAAAATGGTCTGCCAGCATATTTCATTCTGCCTTGAGATAAACATCCACCTTCTGTAAGGAACTGCTTCTTCTTCCTTACAGCTTCTTGCAGCAAGTTTCCAAATTGTTTGACTTTTACATGGTTATAAAAGAAGGACTTGAAACACAGAGTTCCTAGATGATGCTGTGTAGATTCACTAAAGAGCACATCAGGTACATGGGATATCACCCAAGGGGACTCAGACCAAAAGCCTTTCAAATAAGGGAAAGAACAAGAGTCTTGATGAATGGCATCATGGCATCTTTTCTACTGAGCACAGTCCACTTTCTGGGGCAAGGAGCATTCAATTTGCATTAGTAACCCTCAGAACATACTTCAGATGTTAACTAGATTTGTTGAAGGACTGGATGTTACCAGGGTGTAAGCTAGCCTGGCAGCATTGCTGGGTTTCAGCTAACTATGCTTGAGAGTAAACAAGGAACCAGCTCAAACAGAAGTGCTTATTTTTTGTGAGTATGAAGGCTGATGATTTTCTTCTTAGAATTGAGGGAGACAAAAGTAAGTTGTTTTTGGGCACAGACAAGGGTGGGTTTTATTCCTGGATTTGATTTGAAAATGCACTGCCTTGGTATTTTAATGTGCAAAAATAAGCTTATGACATGCCCAAATCCAGTACACCATTTCATAAATCATACGTGTGTTTGCCTGCTGATGAGAGAAGTACCGTGTCTTATAGCATTAACAAGATAAAAGGACATTTCAAACACTTAAGGGGTTGGTATTGTTTATTGGCAAAGCACCCATGATAAAATTAGTTAGCAAGGCTGATTCCTTTTCTACCTTCTTTCTAAATAATAAACAGTACGAATACTCTACTGGTACAAATTGAATTAGCTGAACTGACTTCAGTTGTAGCTTATTTATACAATCTGAGAATCTGGCCCTATCATGCATTTGTGCCTGCTCTAGCCAGCTTTCTTGGAAGCTGTATCGTTTTAATCCACTACAGACAAAGAAGGAGTGTTCATTATTGCAGAATCTGCTACGTATTATATCTGTGTGTTTTCCCAAACAGATTGCATAGCTGGCACGGGAACAAGTATGTTTGTTATTGTTGTAAAAGTAAATACATCAAACTGGCTGCTTGAATACTGTGTTGGAATAGTCAGAGGAGAGACATTTTCCATCATACCTAACAATAACATTATTCCTGATTTATTGGGTACTTCCAACCACTCTGGTCGGCTCTCTCTGCTCTGATCATCATCCTCAGATTCTCCTCCCTGCCCTGTATTGGTTTTGAAACTCACTGATCCTCAAACCTATTTAGGATATAAACCCTTTCAGGCAGGGCTCTTCCTGTGATTTTGTTTCATGCATAGAGTCCTAACTACAATGAAATGCTCTGATTGGCATGCCAGAGCCTAACAGCAAAACTCCTGAGAGAGCCTTAGGGTTTGAAAGCATGAAATCTGAAGGGATGCTCAATTGTCACTGCGCCTACGAATGTCACTGTGAATCACACGTCCTCAGCCCTTCCCTGATGTACTACATCGCTGGCAGCTGCGCGTTTGCATCTCTAATTGCCAGACCTCTAAATTATCAAGAGGTACAGCCTGTACATGTAGCCAAACAGAGTGTTGGCTTAGCAGACCTGCTCATCCTGTACAACTCTCTGGTTCTGTTTAAACCAAGCTGAACAATTAATTCAGTTCTCAACAGTTGTGCCTGCAGTTGCTTTGAAATTACCCTACAGTTTTGGGTACGTTTTCTTCTCATAATGCAAGGAACCAGGATTAGCAAATATATGAGAAAAATGTGACATAAAGTGTTGAAAGTTTTAAGGCCTGAAAAAGATGAAAAAGTCTCACTTGCGTCCCAAATTCCTTTATATATCTTCAAAACTGAGCAGGAAAAGGTGTCAGGAGAAAGTAATGCGGCGTGGGGAGTGATAGATTCGAGGAAACACAAGCAATTTATTAACTGTAACAATTGGCATCTAATCTCAGGGAAACCCTCTTTCGCCAGTAAATTCAGAATAGTCTACTTAGTCTTAAGGCATAAAAAGAGTAAACTCTGCGTCAGATATTCTGCAACTGTGGCTTGCCCTGAGCTCGTATTGCCTTCTCCGCCAACTGTATCTTCTCACTAACTTCAAAAGACTCACAGTCATTTAAACACTTTAAAACAGCTTGCAAAAAGGAAGAAGCATATGCAAAATAAATCTAGGGATGCTTGTATGCATGTCAAGTTCAGCAAGTTTTAATGATAGGTAAAATCCCACCCCAACACATGTAATAAACTTATATATTTAGCCAGAACTCTCAAATTCGACCTGTGACAGCATTTTTGCTGTTGTGTTTTTGAACAGCCCCGTTTTGGTGTGTTCTGCTGCTTTCTTTGAAACAATTTATACTAAAAAGAGTAATGTAGGAAGAAAAGAGTTCATTGACCACTTCTCCCCGTGACAGATCTAGTCTCTAGCGATATCTCTTCAAACTTCCTAACAGACTGGATTCAAGTTCAGTTTGGGGAAAATGCCTGCAATAACACTAACCCGAGGTTCATGTCCAGCCTGCTTCTAACAGAGAGGAAAAACCGGCTCTGTCTCACCTTTGCTGCATTTCAAGCTGACGACAAACAGTAACTTTCAGAGAAGCTTCATTGTAGCTTTCTGAAGTTCATGGCCTGCCTCATGAAATCAGATTAACTCAGACCCATTGAGCTCATTTCATTGAGCTCAATGATCATTAATTCTCCCCTCTCTGTGAATATGAGCATAAATCAAAGCACATTAGAAATCAAAATAAGCAACGCTTCAGACAATACTAACTTTGTTGCTTGTTTTAGATCAGGGTTGAAAGATGCTTTGTCTGTTTGATCTCTCCTGCTTAACCTAGCAAAAGAAGAGCTGCCCCTCTCAGGAGCAGAGGGAAAAATGACAAATCCTGTGTTGATATCCAGGATTATATCCTCCCTGCTGCTAAATAGCTGTTCCAACACGGGGGGCACCAGCCGGGAGAGCCCTTTCATAATCCAGTTTATGAAAGGTGTCTGGTGGAACAACCAGCTGCAAACCTCTGGGTGGGTCCTGCCCTGTCTCTCTTTCATAGTCTAGTAATTGAATTGTCCGAGTCTTTCTTCCTGAAACCAACAGGAAAGCTCATGAAGAAAGCAGGAGATAGTCAGGAAAAGTCTTTCAATTGTTTTTAAAGCACAAAGAAAATCCCTATATTTTCAGTTTCAGTACGTGTGCATGTTTGCAATGCACTTTGGGTTTCACCACAGGCATCTGGTTGCTAAGCAGCCGGTCATCTCCAAACTTTGTCCCCATTAGGATGGGGGACACAGGGCTATCTGTTGCTTCTTGAGAGAGAAGGAATTAGAACTGCTACGTCTGAGGTTCCTTCCAGGAATCCTGCATT
This sequence comes from Psittacus erithacus, assembly GCA_009867235.2. NCBI lineage: Eukaryota > Metazoa > Chordata > Aves > Psittaciformes > Psittacidae > Psittacus > Psittacus erithacus. Next base: position 23,175 of record WYDI02028116.1, on the reverse strand, counting down.
TTGCTGCCCTTTTTGAATATGTCTTTTCTGTTTCAGCTTCTAAATGGAGCCGCGATTGCCCTGCGGTAACTCCGGATTTACCAATCTTTGCTGTAGTGGAAGTAACACAAAGAAATTTGGAGATTAAAAGGCTGGATTTCAGAGTAAGGTAAATCCGGGCAGCCCTGCTGAGGTGAAGGAAGCTACGCTGGGATCTACCTGCTGACAGTCCTCAAGAATAACAACAGAGCTTGCATTTTGTGGCTTTTCACTGTCATGAATATTCTGCAGTGGATGTGATTGCGAAAGTAGGATTAATCACCCTTGATTGTATCTTGTCTCTGTCCATCTATGAAACGTGCATCATTATTTGCCACTATTGATCTCACGAGAAATTAAAGCTCAGTACTATCCCCTTGGACCATCAGCATTCTGATAAAAAGTGCTGCTCCACCTATAGCAATAGTTTCCACTGATTCATTTTACCCATTTGTTTTTCCTCTTATATTTATCCTTCCTTATTTTTTTAAACAGAGCTGTTTTATACTACTTTAAATGGTAGTATGACTCTTGAAGCAAGTATGGAAATACATCTGACAGGGAGGCCACTATTAACCAAGGACAAATTAACATCAGCACCAGATCCCACGTACTGGATAACCACATTTGTACCATCTTAAAACAAAAGGAAGACTGAGATCTACTGGGAGTTGTTACAGTTAATATTCTGTCAGTGTTTCCACTCCTGCTTCTGGGGTTCAGACTTACACTGTTCAAATTGCTTCGCAATGAAAACATGCAAGTGCTCAGCTCTACAACAAAGTTATTGTCACTAGGCCAGATCCTAAGGTCTTTCCTTACTGTTAACTCCCGCTGAGTTCAGCGAGCATGTTTACTGAATAAAGGCTTGGGGCTTGGCTGGGTGGTTGAGCTTTTTGTTGTGAAACGAAACTTTCTGGGTTTAACACTGTTTTACACTGTGCATTAAACCCAAAGGCTTTCTGCATGCATGCAGCACAAGGACACCTGGTCACATTCAGCATCCTGTTATTTGACTGACTTCATTCAACCCTTCTCTGTCAATCTCCACTCCTCCATAACCAAATATAGATAGACCAAGAGGGACACTTATGCTTCCTGCTTCTTTGGTCTTTCCTAGGCACTTGTTTCAAGCTCATACTTTGTGTGAATTAATTCTGCCCAAACATGTCACTTAGCTGCTGTGGTTTAGCCTGGAGATGATGTTATCTCATTTTCCAATCAACGAAAGGACCAGAAACACAATGCCAGAATCTGGGCGCTATATCATCTATTGGCTTAAAACAAGCCCCTAAACTCTGATATTTTGGCTTATTGATCCCACAGGTCTCTGCCCTCTCTGTGTGTTCACAGAGATACAGATCCAAGTTGTACAGCGTGTTTCCATCTTTCCATTTCAAGCCCATCTCAGTGGGAGATGGCATAGAAACTTCTCCCTTACAGAATATTAGCAGTGTTTGTTGGTGCATTTCCAATTTTCCTTTTTTCACAGTTCCCTTCCCCTTCTTGTGCATATCTTTGCAATCTGGCACTAATTTACTGCCTTCCATCTTCTTTTTATCCCTCCTGAAGACTGACACTGTCCCATCCTGTGAACACTGCTTCTTGCCAGCCACTCTGGAGGTCAGAGGGCAGTCGCCCTGGCACTACCTGTTCTGACAGCACAAATCCAACAGGATCCATATGGTCCTGGTGCTGCTGCCCTGGCACCACTCTGCCCTGAAGCCCGGGATCTGAGGGAAGAGCTGAAAGCAGAGTTGGAGCAAAGCAACTAATTCCTCTGGGCTTTTCTATGCTTCACCTAGGAACCCATCAGTTTCCTTCATCTCACATTCCCAGTTCTAATGTCCTACAGCAGCTATCAGACACATTACAAAAGCTGTGCCCATCATATTTTTTCCTATCTTGGTAACATCTTGTTATTCATTCTGCACTACTTATCCTCCTGTCCACCATAGCAGAGACCTCTTTATTTCCAGAGCCAGCCCAGATCTGGCACATTTTTCATTACAGCTCTACTCAAAGCATAACTTATGGCACACATTTATCCCTTTCAACACATCTGCTGTAGCCATTTTCCAATTCCCAAAGGCACTTCCAGGAAATTTTGGGGAAAATTACGCCTGTATTATCAGTTTCCAAGGAACCTGATACTGGTACAGAAAGTTTCTATATCTCAGTCTGTCCTTTGTCTTCTTGTTATTACATGCTAATCATGCCCAGCAGAAACTGCCTTCAGTGTCCTGCATAAGGAATAGGCCAGCTCTCCACATGAAGAATCTGTTTAACCTGGCGATGATATTGTCATATATATGACATACGGTTACTTGGCACTTTCTGGAGATGTTTAAAAGCCTAAACACTGCTTCAAGAAGTAGACAATGTAAATACATGTATTTGGAGATGGTAACTGGCAAGAATTGTTATGTATGGGATCTATCACACGTGTTTGACTCCTTTGGCCTTAGGCTATTCTGTTTCTTTCATATTGTTTTCCAAGAGCTGCAAGCTGCTGAGCGTATTTCACCAGCTATTGTTTCAAGATCAACCCTGCAAAACAAAACCATTTTATTTTTATCCTCACCAGCTGCACAGCTTTCCTCTTCAAATTACCTCTATCAGAGTCTCACGATTAAAATGACTGTCTGAACTGCAGAACTGTGCGATCATACTGTGATAGCTAACTTCATGCAAAAGGATGGTTACATACCAAACACCACAAACAGAAAAGTAGAAAATTTAAGGCTATAGCTCAGCTCCTTCTTCAGAAAGAAGGACTACAATTTCTTCTGAATGTTAAAAGGGATTTTAAGTCCCTCAGAATCCTCTAAAGTTAAACTGTTGCTAATGAAAGCCTGCACACAAACAGCTGATAATAAAGAAAAAAGCTTCTGTCAGAAGCTTGCGCTCATCTAATAAATAAGGTATGTCCAAACTTCATCTTTTTGGTATTGAGAGAGAAAAGAGCTGCGGGTATTGACAGAGGATAACAACAGATTCAGTGGGGGTTACTTATTTGATAGGAGAGCTAGGGATCTTGAAGCAGCAAAAGGATCTGTGAAGCCTTGTCCCACAAAGATAGTATCAGTGACTCCGATGGGAACAATGTATTGCATGGGGCTGCAAGAGGGACTCAGGCAGACAGGAGAGCAGGGGAGTAGAAGAAGGAAACAGAGGAAAGCAAAGTCAAGTTAGGACAGAGAGGGCTTTAAAGAACATAAATACGAATTCTGCGTAAGAAGAGGCAATTCCATGAAGTGCCTCGCTTTGTTTAGTCCCTTCTGTCCGAGTCGGTATAATTCCTGGTATCAGCAGAGCAGTACTGACTCACAAGGAACACGATGTATTACACCAGAAATCAGAGCTACTGATCTCTGTTGAACTGAAGAGCAAGTGCAGTACTTGCTTCGTTTTCTACGCAGTAGCGGCTGCAAGCATGACTGTACTAAAGGCACAATAACTCATGGAAAGGAGATTTTTTCCCAGAACTCAGCAGCTGGCAGTAAACACCAAATGACATTACCGCTACTTCAGGAATATTGTATTTACTGCAGTGCGTCCTCCACAATAAAATAGGTGTGCCAATAAAAATAGGCTCGCCTTCTCATCTTGTTAGAAAAGGTCTGACTTTTTCATCAGCCTGGCTGACTACGCTGCTCACGGCCAGCATCCGGTCATACCTGAGCTCTCCTCAGAGCCAAATCATGTTATTAAGGCTTTTATTTTAAGACTTGGATGTCATATTTTGAACGTTTGTGAAATGCCGTTGATTTCTCTACATTCTAGCAGGATTCAAGTAGGTCTGTTAGAGCTGCTGGCATTCATTTTAGCTTGGATAATCTCTAAGGAATCATATGTCCACAGCATTTTTCCTGGGTATCAGGCAGGAACTGCTAAAAAAGCCAGTGTTGTCAGAGCACAGAATTACAGCACAGGGAAGTCTGTGGGAGCCTAAGTTGCTTGGGGAAGCACGAGCTCAAAAGCCCTCCACCGGCAGTGAGGTTGAAAAGGAATCTCCTGATTTCCATTGGTCTTCAAGTGCCTATCCAGAAAGGAGACTAAGGAGAAGGTTTCATTTCTTCTGTATAAGGAATGTTTTCTATTACCTCTTTGCCTAGGTGTTAAATTTATGTATAGTTTCCTGCATATACATAAAAAGAAAACACAAGGTTACATCATGTAAGAGGTGAATGGGCATCCACATGCAAGGAACAGACCAGACAACGTAAGGAAACTAAAATGTAACTTAAGGCATTTCTGTGTGAATAAAGCAAGCACGGCTTGGGTATAGATGAAAGGGGAAGTGCAAAATGTAGGGCTTGCTTTTTTTGAGTCCACTTAACAGCACGAGCGCCAGCATGCACACAGTGTTTATGAGAGGTCCCTCTCCCAAACAGAAGAACCACCATCCATTTTCTTAACAGGAATCTTTAAACTTGGCTAAGCTTGGAAACCTGGAGGCTTTTCCTGTGAAGACAGACCTTGCATTGCCTTCTTGTATCAGAGCCTGGTCCCGGATTAAAGCGCTTGGGTGAGAATAGGAACAGAGGGAGAAACTGAAAGACAGAGAGTGAGTGGATGAGCTAGCAAAAAAGTTAACTGTTCAACTGGATCTTTAGCAGCCAGGAGGATTAAGTCCATTTGTCATTACAACTACAGGAGATAGATCTAACTGCTGCGAACCTGCCAAAGACTCCTGTGTGCCCATACTTCATGGAACTGGAACATGATTCATCTTGTGGCTACGGTTTAATAGCAGCACTTCACATTTTGAAGCCTGGGTAGGCTCACATTTGTCTTTCTTTTTGCCATAGGTGCATAACTTTCCATTATAGGGCTGGCTGGAAAACAGCAGTTCCACTTAGCACAGATTTTCAAAGTTTGACTGATTTTGTTCCACGTTGACATAAGAAACAACTGCAGCCTTTCAAAAGGTCTTTGAGCGAGCTGTGGGCAGAAGGGGGGAAGGTCAGGCAGGCTAACCTGCCAGGGGAACTGAGAACTGGCCAATTCAAGGTTCAAGACCTTGCTCTGACAGATAACGCAGTGGTGTTCACCATAGTTAAATTCAAGCTTTTAACTCAGCAGTAGCTGCCTACTATGGCTCACAAAAAAAGATGTGTGAATGTGAGAAATGAGCTACATGCACTTATAAATAATATCAATAAGTACACTAAGAGGTACAATAAAAATTGGATGTGCCAGATCTGTGAGCTGATTGATACTGGCTGAAAGCTTAACAGTGGCTGCCTTTATAAACGCACATGGACCTGAGCATCTTAACAACTTAACTGCACAGAAGTGAGCGGCGCACGGCTGAGATTTCCATGTTGAATTCTGCCCAGTCCACTTTGGTTACTTGTGAGGGCAGAGGTGCCCACTCCAAGGCCATTCCTCACCATGTGTATGCATAAAGATAAAGGAGGTTGTGTCAAGGTTTTCAGCCTCTCGGTTCAATCCAAAGACATTTTGGTTTTGAGAACAGCTACCACAGCATTTAAACTGGCAGGGGAAACAAAATCAATACTGAATAATACACCTATATATGTGATGTTCATATGCATCACGCCAGTAATCTGACTCTCGGCCAAGAAAAGCTGATGTGTCCCTTCACTATATAAAAGTACTTCTTGTAAAAACCAAATGAATATTGGGGTAATGGAGATGCAAGTTGATCTCTAAGATCATATACAACAGTGTTTGCTGTAACAACCCACAGGCTGACTTCTCTCTCTCACCTGAGCTGGGCCTCCACACATACATTTCTTTGTCTTACTCTGATGAATAAGCTGGGATTAAAAATAGCATTCTAAACACTGATTTCAACAGCTTTGCGAATCCCAGTTTCTGGTATTTTGCTCCTTTCTGAATTAAACCTAATCATCAGATACTATAGGTCAACTGCATTTTTCTTTTCAGAACACTAGATTGCTAAAATGATCTTTATTAAGAAAGCAGCGCATGTGTGGCATTTTAATCAAGCTTTCAAATGGCACTCAGAAACAAAGCATATGATGCCTAGAGAAAACAAAGACATTTATGTTATCCCTGTTACCCGCCTAAAGGACTGTCTGCAATTCCATATTGAACTTGCACAGCCTCCTGTGCCAGGGGAACACCTCTCTCTCCCAGTTATTCATGCTATGGTATTTTTTAAGTCACCACAGCAGCTCCTGAACAGTAACACTTCCACCTTCATGCACGACTACAGACATAAGACTTATTTCTTTTAAATAAATAAGCTATGCAAGCCATTTGCCATATTTAATTGCTGATACCAAAGACACAAGAAGTCTGCTTTGCAGACATCCCTTGTAAATGTTTTACATATGAGTTGAAATCCCTGACAAGAAGCATATATTCTATCAGTTGGCCTACTGAATCAAGGGAGCTCCCTGAAGCAGAGGCATATGCCAAAGGGAAAAAAAAAGATCAAGTTATTTCAGTCATTCACACTTAGATTTCTCATTTTCACAGCTGGTCCTCTTTGCTAATGAACATGCAAAGTGTGCTTATGCTTCAGCTAGAATACAGACATCCACTCGCCTGGCAAAGCCAGCGCTTGTTTAACATTGAATGATCATTTTCCTTTGCAACTGGAAGTCGCGCAGGTCTGAAAGCTGTGCTAAGAATGTTCAACTTGTGCTCGCATCTGAAAGATCAGCCTTCTGCCTGACAAACATGAGCACAAATTTATCAACTATGCAATCTTCTACCCATCAAGAGTACGCAGCAATGGCTTGGGTAGGCAATAAGAGATATGCTCATCATACAAGAAATTAGAGGTTTCTGTCAGGTGATTATGCTTTACTTCCATCTTAATTGAATAAAGTGTAAGGGGAAAATGAGCCTCTAAGACATGTTTTGGATTTCAAGAGGATTGCCTTCAATGTGTTATGCTCCCTAGAAGAAATTCCAAGCCTCAGCACTCTCAGGTACCTACGGATATATTATATTTGAGATCACATCACAGTTTGGAGTGTGACACAGAAGGACCCAAACTAGTCTCTCTCTGAAGGTATGATGATGAAGCAGTGGTCTGGAGAGGCGCACAGCTATGAAAGCAGATAACTGTATCTGCTAACACATGCTGGCTCTCAGCAAGTACTGAATGCTGATGAACCCAGATGACCACAGGTTGTGAAACAACCTTGCCCTCTGCTAGCCTTGAGGAATCAGGTTAGAGACATGTTTAACTGATAGACACTGATCAGAAATGGTCAGATACCCGACTGTGCTTGCATGTGTAAGAGGCTTAGAATTTCTTCAAAGCAGATCTGTTAACACTACCTGGAATATGAAATGAAAAGAAACAAAAAGATTCTGTGAATGTTCTCCAGGCAGAGAACATTTCATTCACTCCTGCATGAAAATAGTTACCTCAAAAGGGAAATCTGGAATAAGCAGAGTCCACAAAGAACGGTGGGGAAGGGAACAAGAAAAAGTGGGAAAAAACCTAGCGTGCAAATGAAACCAGAGCTTTCAAGCAGAACTCTTGAGGCTTAAGAATGTTAATTGTCAAGAGAAGCTGAGTGAGTCCTTGCAAAAGGTATTTAAGGAAATGTCAATGGGTTGATCCGGGCTAGGGAAAGAAAAAGAAGAAACAGGCTGTGGTACAGTAAGGATGGGATAAAAGGCTGGCTCAAAACTTCAGCAAATACTTCATCTTACTTTCTTCCTGGAACAATGGGGTAAAATAATAGGCAAGAGGTTGCAGAAATGGATGGTATAACATTAAAAAAGCAGTTCAATGTATCAGCTGAGGTGAAAGGGAGAAAAGAAACCAGTTAATCTCCACTACAAAATTCTCCTTTGGAAGACTAGGGACAAGTTTTCTTAACAAGATTTATGAAGGCAGAAATGACATGAAGTAAAAAAAGAATCCTGTTTCAAAAGAAGCAGGAAAAGCAACCCCAGCAAATACAGATTTGCAGATCTGGCCTCAATATTGCATGACAAAAAGGAAAAAAGGAAAAGATAGATCCTCCCAGACTGCTTGTCTCGGATAAGAGGAACAATTTTCTAGACAAAGAAAAGGTTTCAGGTCAAAGGTAGATTCTCTCTGCTTGGATTTCATTAAAATTATTGAGTATGCTACCAAAACCTATTGCCCAAGACTGAAAAGGAGGGAACAGAGCAGAATACAGCCAACCACAGAGATGAAGAGACACAAACATCAGGAGCACAGTTTCTGGGAAAGTTAGGGAAGCATTAGTGATACTGCTCAAGATCTCATGTAGAATACCATGCACAGATTCAGCCATCCATTTTCAAGGTTATTCAAAAGTGAAACTGGTGCATGGATCTGTTACAAGAATGAGATGAAGAATGAAGAGTTTATCTTATGTGAGCCTGACTTGTTTAATATAGAAAGTAAAAGGCTGGAAAAAGATGCAAAAGTCTATTCTTATGCAATGGAAACCTGCACCATGAATGGAAAAAGAGGCATTTAAACTAAAGCTAAGTTATTAAAATTGCAGTGACACACAAGCTGGCCAGAAATAAACTTGGACAGGGAATTAGGAAGGGGCGAGGGGGAGAGGACATCCCTTAACCATTAGAGCATCCAGGTGCTGGGAGAGCCTTTTAAAAGTAGTGGTTAAAAATGAATTCAACAGGACTACCTTCAGAAAGAGAATACAGCAAAGGAGGCTGAGGCCGTGGGATTGGACTCTCTTCCAGCTTTGAAACCAACTTTTGTTACAGTGAAAATTGGCACTTTTTAGTAGATCAGACAAGTCATTGTTAGCTGTTGAAAGGCAATAGGCATTTTCTCCATTCTGGCAACACTGGAAGTGTGGATAGAAGCGAATGAACTGATCACATTTCTATTTTGCCTTAGACATCTCAGTGTCCCTAGGAACTGATCTGACATAAGTGCAGACTGATCAGAACTATGTATCAGACATCATATATCAAAGCAAAACCAATACAAGAGTGTTTTAATTAGAAGAAGAACAAGAAAGACGAGTGAAAAAAATGTAAATACAAGAATGAGTCTGCTCAAGAAATTACTGATAGGGTAGAATATTGTTTCCTGTTCTTAATGAAATCTTCCTGTACATAATTTGTTCTAATATGTCCACAATTTGTTCTAACACTCAATCAGAAGACATCAATACATTTAAGCTCATTTCTTTCCCTTAGCCTAACCTACAGAGCATGTACTCACCATTTTAAGCAGAGGCATAGAGGTAAGGTTAAGAACAGGGTTTTTTCTTCCCCTTTTACAGGAGTTTTTGAAGCTGTTTGGTATTCCTTTGGAGACCACAGCAGTAGTTTATGTACTGGATATTTATCACTGGTATGGAAGGCGAAACACTAACTGTACACCAAACTCCCTACCCTCTTAAAATATTAATTGATGAGTAACAATCTATGCAGCCTCATAAAGTATTAACTCTTTTAGTGGGGAAGATCTCTGCTGAACAGCATAGCACAAATCCTACATGATTAAATCCCACACAATCCTATTAAAATCCAAAGAGTTCCAAGCTGTTTACGTTAGTTCAGTATCTAATATTAACACCTGGGTTTGAAGCCTCACATAAGCTCCACTGCTTTGTTAGATCAGCAGGTCAGGGGAAAGTAAGTTCAATTTTCTTGACCAATATGGGGATGTACATAAATGAAGTCTAACCTCTGACTTCAATTCTTACTCTTTTTCTTGGCTTCTTATTCTTCAGCAACTTCCATTTTATGTACTACACATCATGTACTACACAAATATATATGATGTGTAGTACATAAAATGGATGTACACATGTACGCGTCATGTACTAGGGTAGTTAGTGTTTGAATAATTGTGCTACATCTCCTGAACTGCCATACCTGAATTTGAAGATGATGGGTCTGCATTCCCCTGAATACTGGCCACTGGATAGTCCGTGTATGGAAAGTCTAGAGTGAGACAAACTCATTTATTTTGTGAAGTACATAGTCCAGACTAATAGCTTGAAGATCAGCAGCGCTGATCAACCCTGCTGGTACTCGCTCAAACACCCCACATGCTCAGCCCCCCCTAAAACTTTAAACTGGTAAGGGAATCTTCTAAGATATACTTCCTTGTCTATGAATATCCTCAGCCATTATTCACAATGCAGTGATAATGACTTGACTCACACCTAAAGAAATCAGCAGATGGGCTCTTTTCTTTTCATATAAAAATACCAGTTAAATAAAAGAAGGATAAACCTAGCAGAATTATGTGCCAAACTACACCAAAACATAAAGAAATACTGCCAGGTGCAGGAATCTTTTCTTTAGAAAGATATCCCCTCAAATTCCAGTTTTCTTGACCAAATTCCAAGGAACCTTTACATAAGATACATCAGAACCATGATCTCTGACCGCTGCCACTAGAATGCTGCTTATGTTGCTAAGTTAGGGACTGTACAAGTGTGCAGTGTGTCTGTAACTGCTACCACCAGGAAGAAATTTCCCTTCAGGATTCCTCCTTGAGTTGTAAACCTACAAAAGTCTTTGGCAAACTCGCAATTTGCCTTCTTGGAAGCCAAATAGGTGGGAGCCATAATTACAAATACATGAATGGAATAAATGCAGCAATTACATGTATTTGCATGGTACCTTCACGAAGGTATTCTCCTAGTGAACTTTAAGTATCCACTCAAGCCATACTTAAGTGTGAAGTAAATGTTTTCAAGAGCCAATAATTTAATAAATTAATTATTAGCTTTGCAACATTCTTAACTATTCAAGCTTTGGGGTTTTTAGCACAGTAGCAGTACGCAGAGTGCTACAGGCTGCATCAGTTACAGCATGTTTGCTACCCTTTGGACACCTATTTGAAGTTATATTAATGAGAGAGTACGCTGGAGTTGCTGCGTGTAAAGTACTTGAGGACACGTAATCCAAAAGACACAGTCATGTTATTTACAAATATATGTACTATGCAGTAAGGCAAACGTGCTTAAAGCATGCAAATGGGTTTGCTGTTAGGGCCCAGGGCTTGAAAGCACATTTGAACTTCCTCATTCTGAGTGGTTATACTGAAGGTGCCAGGATGCTCATGATGAGGAGGGCAGTGTAGCCTTGCAACATCTGGGTGTGCTCACCTGACAATATGCTCCTAATCCATAGGGAAAGGTGGTGGTGACATACAGTTTATGTAAGCCACCACAACAGTGGGAGGCTTTAGCATTTATTACAGAGCAAGCTGCCTTCCCGTGACAGGGGGGTGTGAGTAACACGAGAGCCATTCTTCCAAATTTCAGCTACTGGGTAGCAGCCTAAGCTCTGCCTCTCAAACTCATACTAGTCAGGAACTGCAATATCTCCTCCACGTCAGAGCACGGTCTGGAGCGTGGGACTAGAAGGGACTCTGTGCCACGTTGCCTATGATTACACAGGACTGGAAGCAAGCTTGCTACACTAGTTCTACGTTAGTTTATCAAAACTGCCTTTCTGCTGAATGTTTTCAAATGCATTTTGAAGGACGCTATTATCCACGTTGTTTCCATTCCCATATTTACAGTCATAATAGTGTTTTGCCACAGAAACAAGTCATTGTGGGGTAATTAGATACTGCACAAACTGTTCTGCAGTAGCTGCAGCAGGCATGAACTTGTTACCCTATGCAACAGAGTACCTGAAGAAAGCTTAGCCCTCTGGGAATGCCAGGATAGCTCCCTCAGCAGGGGACACCACAGGATAAAAGCTTGCACACAGGCCCTTGGCATGCACTGGCTTATGCTTTTGTCAGTTTCTTGGTTCTGAAATACATCAATTCTCTTAGAAAAAAACACACACAAACAAACATCATCTTTATGAAATCACTGAGAATCTTTCCAGCCTGCTGTCTGCTAGGACCAAAAAGAGAAAGCTTATCTCATTACCCCAGTGATCAGGAGGTTCCTCTGACTCCATCTACTGAAATGACAACACAGCATGCTTTCTGATGGGTTTTGCAGTTCTACAATGTAAATACACAGACTACATGTTTACCAAAAATATCTGTGAGTAACAGCATCAACTGCACAGTCATGGCTCTTGCCTATTCCAGTGTATCGCTTCAAAATGATGATAACATTCAATTATAAACCAATTTGCAGCTTATTTATTCTCTGTCCAGATGTGCCTAACTCCTGTTGTCATCCTTGCAAAAGCATGGATAGATGCACAAGAAGGAGCAGCAAGGAGGAGCCCTGCATGCAGCACTTCACCTTCCCTCAGTTTTGGATTCAAGCTGGTTTTGGGAACAGCACTCTGTGACCCAGTGAAGAAGTCCCTCGAAGCACCACTGTAATGAAGTCCCTGGACATGTGAGTGGCACCTTGAGCTTTATAACCACTTGCCCAGCACTGAATGAGGACTATAGCTGGGAGAACAGGGAGCATCAGGCCCCGTGCTCAGCCCAATGCACATGAGGAGCTGCTCCTGGCAAGTGCAGTGCAGTCACCAGTTCCTTTTGGGACCTCACTGTGGGGCTGAGCTTCCCACTGTCCAAATAACAATTCAGCAGTTCCAGAGAAGTGGCCTCAGGGGAGATATAGGTACCAATCAACCACATCCTTTTAGAGCCTGGGGTTGAGCTGATGACCCATTTATTTTTCATTTCCCATTAACCAGGAAGACTACAGCAGTATCCCAGTAGCGCTGCATGTATATAGTTAACAGTGTATATTATTGCTACAGAGAGAGCTCTTTTCTTTTAAAGAGGCTGTTTTACATAGGGAATACCTCAGCTGTCCTTGGAGTATAGCACCTAATAGAAAAGGAATAATAAATCCCAAAGCCCACATCAGAACTACCCACACAGACAGATAATTTCAGCTCACTCACAGCTACAGCTATAACTGCAGAATAACGGAGCCGTCTTCCTACATTAGAGCTTTAAACTCGAGCTGGAACAAACCTTCCCTGTCAAGTGGCTGGTTTGTTCATACACTGCCTCCTAAGGTTCTACCCAGCTCCTAGTGACAAGGACCTCCCTGTTTTTACGGTGATAGTGATGCTCAGAGCATCACTATGAAGTTTACAGGGAGATCAGTCAGGTGTTATCATAACACCCATCAGAAGCAAGGAGCAGAGGATCAGTAAAAGCACATTATCCAGGTATGTTGCAAAGAACGTTCATAGAATCAACTAGGTTGGAAAAGACCTTTAAGACCATCATTATGCAAGGCTACTACTTTTCTCCCTTTACCTCTCTACCTTCCAAATGACACACTGGCTGGCAGAAAACTTTTCACATGCAAGTCAGTTAAAGATTCAGAGGCCATGCCATTTGAGCTGGAAGTTGGTTTCCAGTAAAGCAAATTGAATCACATTTAAAAATGAATAAGTAGAGGAAAAAGGCTGCAGGAAAAGAAGTTCTTTTCACATCAGGATTATTGTGCCCAAACTGTCACATTGTGTTTCAGTGCTGAGTGGTTGAACAGTGAAAGTTCACTGGTGAGTCTGCCAGAGAGGGTAAGGCAGGTGAAAACCCCCAGGTCCCCAGGCAAGGTTCTCTTAACCTGTGTAAAAAATCAATCTTTCCAACCACGAACAAACCCCTGTAAGTGATCTGATGCTTGGTGTGAAAATAGCTCAAAACATCTACTGACATCGATCTCCTCCCTGAGCCCCACCACTCCCCAAAGACCTTGCTGTACAACGAGGGACAAACACAAGCAAACATCCCCAAACCAAGCGCCTCAAAGGCAGGTATTTTCCCAGTTCAGCTTCCCGAGCTGCCCAGGTGACAGGGAGAATTCAGAAGTAGGAGTGTCAGAGCGGGCACCGCAATCAGGGGTGGCTCGTAGCACTCCACCGCTGGTCCTGGCACAGGGCTGCGCATCAAAATCAGAGCAAACCCCTCTTTAAAACAAAGAAAGAGTGAAAACAAAAGGGAAAAGATCTCGTTGCGTGAGTACCTTTGACTCCTGGCTGGTAGTTGATGCCGGAGAGGGGGGCTGCTCTGTGCTCTCCACTTCGTTCTCTTTCTCCACACTATCCACGCCGACTTCAGTCATGCTGCTCGGAGGAATCATTTTACCTCTAAATCACTGCTACTGTCAGGAAGAAAGCTACAGACCTTGCCGGCTCTTTTGCATTGAACGTCCACTCGCTCCTCTGCTCCTCTAGAGCAAATGAACTCCGGCTGCCAGGCTCCACTACATTTGCGAGACTGGAATTCTCTGGATTTCCTTTTTTTCCCCCCCTTCTCCTCCTCCTCCTCCCCCTCTTTCTCCTCTCCCTCCTTCCTCCCTCCCCTCCCTGATGCTATTCTGCTGTGAGGGGAGTAAGTTATCGATGGCTCCGCAGGTCAGCTCTGTGCCTGCTCCCGTGTCTTCCCGGATCCTCCTCCCCTCCGTGGGGAGCAGAGTCGTGACCGCCAGCCCTGTGACCGCAGGGGAGTGAGCTGAAGCAGAAAGCCCAAGCCACGCACACACACGCGGGGCACCGGAGGGAGGAGTTGTAGTTCCAGTGCTGGGAATCGCTTTGGAGGAGCATGTGCTGTCATAGTAGTGAAAGAAAGTAAGGCTTGCAGGCACGCACACACATGCAGGCAGGGGGACAGGCGGCGTGCACGAGGCTTGGAAGCATTTTGCCTTTTAAAAGGCTGGAGAAGGCAGAGTTTGAAGGGTAGCTTTATATTCTTACAAGTCCCTTCCTGAGGAAGGGCTCTAGAAACAAGAGGACAAAATGAGTCTTCCCTGACCTTGTCCCAGAGAAGATGATTTAAAACCCTAACTACCCAGTGTCTCTAAAGCTCCCACCTTGCCTTACATTTACCTTACATCCCAAACTTGCTAGCAAGTGGTGGGACAGAGTCAGGGGAGCTTCACTTGTGGTTCCACGTGTTCTTTGCTCCCCTCCCAACCAGGGAAGCCCAACTCCGAGCCAGACACATGCAATCCAGGTCAGCTGGTGCTCCTGCTGCTGCGCACATCCTATACCTGTGGGTTGTCATAGTGATAACACTCCATCCGGCAGACACTGAGCAGAGGCAGCCATCGGGAAGGGCCCTCTGGCTTCCTCGGTGTTGCCATTCCGGAGGATGTGGTACCGGGAGTCTTGCTTGGGGCTGTGGCAGCACCAGCAGAAGGTCAGCTCGACTTTGCTGTCTGGCTCTGATTCTTTCTGTTGCTCGAGGCTTTGCCTGATTTAAATCTGCCTCAACAGTGCCTGTCAGGTCTCCTCCCTGCTGAATTAGTCTGTATTGGAAAAAGCTGAATGGATGTGCTGTAGGACCTGTTACAGCAAATCCAGGGGAGGCTGCAAAGAGGCTGCAAGGGCTGGAACACCTCTGCTATGGAGAAAGGCTGAGAGAGTTGGGCTTGGAGCTGGAGAGTTGGGTCTGGAGAAGGCTCTGGGGAGACCTTAGAGCAGCTTCAGTGCCTAAAGGGGCTGACAAGAAACCTGGAGAGGGGCTTTGGACAAGGGCCTGTAGGGACAGGACAAGGGGGAATGGCTTTAACCTGCCAGAGGGGAGACTGAGATTAGACATTAGAAAGAAATTCTTTCAAAGTCTTAGACTGTTCTCTTAAGAGCCAGAGGTATTCTCCAGGTGAAACAGCTCATTTCTTCCACCCAGCAAGTGAGATTTGGGCTTTGCTGTAGAATCAGCCTCTTAGCAATAAGCAGGGACTGGGCAGGGTCCCAGTTTGGGAAAATCAGGGCAGCTGTGGGCAGCAGAGATCTTGGCAGAGCAATAACAATGGATGCTCCAGCTCTGGCAGTGGTACCCTTCCCTGATGGTCCAGCCTAGCACAGCCATGTCAGGGCCAGGGCATGGCACTCTGCCCCCTGCAAGGACTCTTCCACATGCTCAGCAACGGGGCAGATGAGAAGCACAGAACTCACTTTGGTGCTGTTCCCCAGCAGTGTTTTGAACCAGTCTTGTTATGAGCCTCAAAACCCATCTTCTTCTGGTGAACTTTTAAGTCACTTAGAAATGGACCTGGAGCAGCTTGTTAATGGTTAATGCTCTACGTGTTGTAAAATCCTGCACATGTTTTGTATGAAAAGCTTGTAGCGTCATGACTGTGTAAGTGACTATCATACCGCTCTCCACCCCTTTTTTTTGGTTGTTTTACCAAATTAGTACTGGCACCTGCTGCACTCCCTCTTTTCTCCCAATTACTCACTTGTCAACCACCACTGATCTGTCAGCTTCTTGACAATTAGCCTGGGAAAGATGAGTCAAACCTAAAATCTTACCAAAAAAGCAAAAAGAGAAAAGGAACTGGATTTTGTCTGTTTTCATTTCCTTTCAGAAGCTCTCGCAAATCAGATCTCCTGTATAACAAAATGGACTGATCACTTAGAACCTCTCTCTCCCACGCTTCAATCTTGAGAAGCCGGACTTGTGATTGCTGCCCATCAGTCTCTAAGCAAAGGTACTTGGTGGAAATGTGAGCACTGCAGCACGGGGCTAAATGAGGAAATTGAACAGATTCTCCAGTGAAGAGACAAACGGAGATTTCTGGAGTGGGGAAAGGCAATCTGGATGAATAAAACATGAGAGCTGATGCTCAGGCCCCAGCTGAAGTTGTTGCACCTTGTGAAGGTACTTAGAGGCTGCCTGGAATCACCTCCAGTCATGGCCTGGCGGGGTGCTCTAAGGCTGACTGCATGGGTGCTACACTTTGCCCATCCCTTCTGCTCTCTGGTCCCCCTCACACAAAGGCAACAGGGTGTGATGCAGAGCACTCTCCTGTGCTGAGGGCTCCAGCACTTCTTAAGCTCTGACTGCAGCCAGCACAATAACAGCATCCCAGAGGATCCTGACACCAGGAATATACACACACTGCTGTAGAGATCCACAGTGGCAAGATTAAGCTGATGTAGGGGGTTTGGCACATGTCATGTTCTTTTGCTTTCTTTTCTTCTGGTATAGGCATTGCTTTGAAATATTTGCGCACCTTTCTGTGAAAGAGGTACAGGAGTAGAGCTGGATTTCACCATAGGGAAGATATCAAATCAGTGCTTATTAAAAGATGTTATTCTTCTGAATAACACCAGCTATAATATCCAGTACCTGAAGGAGGCCTACAAGGATACTAGAGAGGGACTATCCATGAGAGACTGTAGTGATAGGACAAGGGGTGATGGGTTCAAACTGAAACAGGGGAGGTTTAGGCTGGATATAAGGAGTAAATTCCTTATTGTGAGAGTAGTGAAGCACTGGAACAGGTTGCCAAGGAAGTTGTGAATGTCCCATTCCTAGAAGTGTTCAAGGCCAAGTTGGACAAGGCTTGGAGCAACCTGCTCTAGTGGAAGGTGTCCCTGCCCGTGGCAGGGGGTAGGAACCAGGTCCTTTCCAACCCAAATCATTTGGAGATTCCATGATTCCTGTTTAGACCCTCATATGTTTACTAGAAGAAAAAATAGAAGAGGAGAGAAGAAGCTATAGGTGCCATCATTCACTGCCTGCTGCATAAACCATCCCATGTTCCTGAGCATATACAGGATATAAGAGAGCTTATAGAGATGACACTACTGATAAATGCCATTGGTTTAAACCACTACGTGCCTCTCTCTAGAAATGTACAAAGCAATGAGGAATCAGGCTGGTTGCCACCGCAGCAGGGCCCTAGAAGGAAAGAGGAATTATGTTTCCTGAACTATATCCAACTCCCAAGAGGATGCAGACTGAGCGCCACAGAAAACTGTTCGACACAGGAAAAAAAAGGCTGCGGTTCTGGCACTTGCAGTGAAACTTGGTCAGCCTCTTCCCAAGTTCCTCAGTCCAGTTTGTGAGTGTTCCAGGTGAGAAACAGGAGCGTCATTCCTGAGTCAATTCAGTTTTGTCTTCGAGGAAACTGGCAACAGGATACCCTTCTAGTGCCATTTGTGAAGGGAATTTTACTGTTGGCATCGTGCATTTGGCCAGATGAAGCGGTGGACATCTTCACTAGGCTCTCCTCTCAATTGTCTGCTGCTGTCCACAGCTGGCTAAGTGACTACAAAGACCAGGCCATTGCTCTAGTGGAGAAGCCTGTGCTCCCAAGTAACAGGCTTGTGGGCACTTCTCACCAGCAAACACTGTAGTCACAAAGAAAAGGATATTAAAATAGCGTCAGGTGGCTGGGTTTTTGTTTGTAGTCACACAGCCCACGTCTGCTCTCTGTACAATCCTGACAGCTCATGGAGCAGCTAACATAGTAACAATCCCCCCCGCCTTGGATTCCACCTATCAAAATGCCATCTAAGGGCTACAATCAGCAGTTCATCAAGCTGGAAGCACAAGCTGGTCAGAGCTCTGCAAGCGTTCCCAGTACTAATGGGATACTGTTGGCTTGCAGTTTGACTAAAATGATCTCAAAGTACTTTTCAGAGTTTAGGTATTAAGCCTCCCACTGCTCCAGGGAGCGATTCTACTGCAGCAAACGAGTGACGGCGGAGGAAGCCAAGCCAACAGATTTGTGCCTGTACTTAAGCTGGAAGAAAAATGGAACCTCTGCCTGAGTATTAATTTCAAAAGCCTCTCTGCATCCGCAGCAGTGCCACAGAGAGCGATGCAGAGAACACGCTGCATCTTGGGCGGCTCGAATCTGCTTTTCAGAGAGATGATGATGAGACTGAAACACCACTACCCAGACATCTAGACCAGGAGAAAGAAGAATGCTGCATCCTCTTCTGATAGCAAGAAACGTTTGAGAAAGGGAGAAGAGGATGTAATTATAAGAGATGGAATTTAGCCAAGATACAGCATGTAATATGTTCAGTCTTACAAAAGCATTGGAATACCTTTAAATAACCAGCGACAGTCCCGACCTGATTTTACATCTCTGCTGGCAATATGATTCCTTCTCACTTTTTATAGGAATGCGATATAAAAAGAAGAGGCCCATGGAATCAGTATCACCATTTCCTGCAACTCACAGATGCTCCTAGAAATTCCTGCCATTTAATAACCATTTACTGACTTGGACCACTGTGACTGTAGCAGGAATGTCCTGAACCAGTTCATCAGGTTGCTGCAGTGGGGATTTAGCTGTGTATTAAATCCTTTCAGGGTATCCATGCTCCAGATATTTAAAGAGATAACAAAGATGTGATAATTAATATAATCTCCTCCACTCTTTCTGGGCTCTGCTTTAATCTCACTTTTATTTCCTTGGATAGGAATTCAGACTCTCCCTGATGGCTGTCAATACCACTCAGAAGGGTCTCATACAATCACAACATCTCAGACAGATACTACCGCTTTTCCTCAGCCTTTTCCAGAGCGGGATGGGAGGAATCCACACACACACACTGGATCCAGCACACTGGATCTTGGGCTTCTTTTTCATTTTCCAAAAGGCTTTTTGTTAGGAGTGAGCTTTCAGTCACCTCTTTCTTTCTTAGACCTTCCCTGACCTGAACTGCCCCTTAAATTCCTCTGTCTGGTTGTTAGCCTTTCCAGGCATGAGCTGGGTATTACAGCTCGCAGGGCTTTACTGGATTTGTCTCAGGTTCCTGTTTTCTCCATTCGCCGTGGTATTGAATACCGTCAGCATGAGCTATTTCTTCACTCCTGTCAGTGAAAATGCATCGAGAGCAACATTTTGCTCAAACTGTAAATAGAATCCAAAATAAGACCTGGCAAACATTCCCAGCGGAGCTGCTGGTGAACACAAGGATATGTATATGCATTCCTTTTTCTTTTCATACAGATATCTCATGGCTATGCACCAATTTTTGGAAGGCTGCGTATGCAGAGTGTTTCCTGTCTTAGGTACGTACAGCATGCCTGTCGCTGCAATATTTAGGCACAAACATGCATGCTGAATGCAAAATGAACCTCGCTGTCAACTGCAAACCTGCAATAGTTGCGCTCTCATGTTTTGACCTGGAAATATAAAGGATTCCCAGCGTGCCAGTGACCTCTGTCAGGAAAGTGGGGCTTTTCTACAGGGTGTGGTGGAACTCGGTTACGCGCAGCAAGTCTCATAAAAGCCTTCAGAGACTGCAGGATGAAAGGTTTTGTAGAAATAGCAGGAATTATCATTACCAAGATTAACATTCCACTCTATCAGATCAGTGCATATGTCAGCTGGAATAGAAGTGTGTATGATGAGGGTGCCCCACAATTACCTAACTTTAAATCATCTGTTACAGCCTCAAACAATAATAAGGAAAGTGTTCAGCATCCTACAGATCTGATGGGAAAGAGAATACGTTTCAGCCCACATACATCGGGTTTGCTCCTCAAGTCTTCATGTAAGGCAAAGTTTGACATATTGATAGTAGCTGGGCTGTTGCCTCTCCACATATCGACTAATTCTAAAAATAGGAAGTAAAATTTGAATTGAGCAAAAAATAAAGGTAAACCTTAAAAACACTGCAAGAGGTTATCTATAATAATTACTATTATTTCATTTAAAGCAATAGAAGTCTTGGAGCCCAATGCAAAATGATACTAGAAAGAAAAAGTTCGTCTTCTTGGCAAAGACAAAACTATCACTGTTCTATGAGCCTATCAAGTGCAATCGGTACCTTTTAAAAAGGATTCAGGTCTATTTATAATATAAGAAAACAGATTGTACTATTAAGACTGCAAGCAGTGATAAAACCACTGAGAGCGGTAGTTGTGAACCTTTCCAATCAGATTTCTTCACAGAAATAACATGCATTTTTTTAAAGTGCTCCAGTGCCCACAACTGTTATATTTTGTTGCTTAAAGCAATAAGAAAGAATATGATCACTCCCATTTGAAACCTGAACACAGAGCATTCTGGAGTCACTGCTTCCTTTGAAGAATACAAACCACTGCCTCTCATTATTCAAAGGGGTCACAAGCTCAGCGGCAAGAGCAAACAATCCCACTAGCAAAGACAGCCAAGATTTTTAGAAGTACAAATACCAGAGGAGAAATGAAAGAAAAATTAGGGGAAAATTGTCCAAAGTATGAGTGCCTTCATCTTCCATATGCATAACTATTTCTATTCTGCGTTGGATTTATGGAGAAAAACAAATCTCTTCAGGTTCCCTGATGTTTGTTAGTCATACCACCTGCAGTGTTACCCCTCTAAAATTGCCATTCTAATGCCTCACGGTGTCTGAAGTGTTCAGGTAGAAAGGCATTGCCCATCAGGCCCAGTAAAACCTGGACCTCTCCTGCTGTTTCCATGGAATGAGTTATCGCAAATTCAAATGCTTAATAACTGAGCCCAATGGTTTCAGACTTTGAGCAAACACGGTACTGAAGCTGTAGTTTTACCCATATACTTGGATAATTAGTTCTGATAACAGACAATTAAGTTGACATGAATGATGATATAACTAACATAACTCGCATGATTTTAAAACTCTATTTTCATTCTGTAGTCTGTAATACTTCTGTATTACTAGGGTTTTTTTAATGAGGAAAGAAAAGACTACTGAGCAACGAGCATCAGGATGGCTGAAATCTGGAGGCAAAGCAAGTGATTACAAATTCCTAGGGTGGACTAATATTTGGGATGCTTTAATTGAGTCAAAAGCTGAACTATGAGCCTAACAAAGCTGAGCACAGGTCGTATATAAATTCAATTGACCAACAATGAAAGAAAGCAGCAGTTTATGGCAGAAAGGATAGCCATCATCTCAGAATGTTAGGCACTGATTCAAACTGCAGCATTCCTCTGGGATGTCAGAAACAGGGAAATGCAGCAGATGTGGCAGTCCCCATGATCACGACATTCAGGAGATGCAGACATTGGGAAGATGTAACTTCAGTCAAAGAAAACCGCTGTGATTCATGAGAAAACATACAAAAAGCACTGGTAATCAATCTTGAATACATCAAATGAGATTGTCTTTCCAAGGGGATGTGACCAGCCCTCGGATACGAACTCCTGCAAACTCAGAAAGCTTATATCTAAATTGTGAGCTCTTCAGCCTAGGTATTTACCTTTTATTTGGAGCTTCTACAGCAGCTAGTTTTGCTTTCTGTCCAGTCTTAGGTATCACAGCAAACCAAACAAATGAGCATTTTAAAAGGTAGATATGTATCTGCTCAAGAAGCTAAACAGTAGTTTTATATATACATATATATTATATATGTATACACACACAGATTTATGTTCAGGTGCTACATATTTAGCACAGTAATGGCTTCATATGTTGTAACCATGCTGAATGATAGATAACAATAGGCAGCGATACTCAGGAAAGATAGGAGAAAGCTCACTGCAGTAAAGACTCCATACATCAAAAGAAGTAGTGTAGAGAATGATCTGATAGGAAAAAAAATGTCTGCTGTGTATTTGTGTGACCCCCAATGAGAGCTTTGTGAAGGAAATCTGTTTTTATCTTTCACACAGAAAAGCAGAGAATGGGCAGAGCTGTAAATGATGGGCTTTAACTGCAGATGGCTGCTAAAGGTTTTGACTTCTTCAGGATACTTCTCTTAATCCCACTGCACCCAGTGGAGTTATAAGGCTGCTTGCAATATGCTTTAAAAGCTATTTCTGGGTGAGCTGAAACACATCTTGCTCAGATCATCATGGGGTATTCCAAAAATGCTTCATGGACCTTTTTCTTCTTCCACAGATATGAAAGCTGCCCTCCTTTCACCTGGACAGAAAAGCTGGACCACAATCGAGCCCTTGGTTTGAAAATCCTAACCCCACTTTGGTCCAAGACAGCTTAAGCCTATTTTCCTTGCTGTTATTATGTTTTTATTATTATTGCAGCACTAAATATTAGTCCTGGAGCCCATGCTCAGAAGCAAAAATAAAAGTAATTTGGTGCTGCTGCACTCATCTCATGCCCATCTTTTTGCTCCCTAAAATCTCAGGACTGAAAGCTTTATTCTACAGAGCCACACTTCATCTGCTCTAAATGCAAAAAGTTGTAAGTGGCATAAAATACATGATAACTGGCAGCTACGACCATTTTTTCCCCTTTCCTTTATGTTTAGGTGTTTGCTTAGCAGCTGGTAAACAGGCAATTAAAAAAGACTTTGGGACAAAAGACGTAAATGACACCACAGTGCTGAACTGTGGTTAACAAAAGAGAAATAAAGCTCATTTTTAGTGTACAGACACTTCTCCCTCCCTCCCAGAGACTCACATTTGAAAACCACAGTAAAAGCTTCTGTGCCAATCCTAAAAAACATCTTCCCTGAGCAATACGCAGAAGCAATACACATGAATCATACAATAGTTAGGGTTGGAAAGGACCTTAAGATCATTCAGTTCCAACCCCCCTGCCATGGGCAGGGACACCTCACACTAA
>WYDI02028115.1:0-38356 GCA_009867235.2 Psittacus erithacus | reverse complement strand
AGGCTTTTTGTTTGTTTTGTTTTTTCCGGACAAGAAGCACCGTTTTTCTCCAGCCGAGAGTTTTTTAAAAATAGTTTCTATAACTAACTGGCTAAATGCTGGTTTCTCTCCCCCCCCCCCCCCCCCAAAACAAAAAAAACCACCAACAACCCCGAACAGTCATTATAGAGGTATGTAATTTTAAATTGCAAGGAAAGCAAGTAAATTAAGTGTCTGGGGTTTGCTGGAACCAAGAGTTTAAAACAAATATTAGCAAATACATGGCATCGAACTGCCTAACCTTTTTCTTCCCTCCCATCTGCTTATTTATTTTAAGTTAACTGAAGTTCTGATAAATGTTTCCTTGAGGAACTGAGTTGTGCTTTGCTACCATTTTTAATACAAAATTTTAGTTATTTGCTTTGGGAAATGTAGGCATAACTGTCTGCATAATTCACCACCCCATACACAGTGGATTAGTTACTTACCTCATCCTGGGATGTACATTTTCAGTATCATTCAGTTAATTTGTACTAAGAACAAGTCCAGGTACTTTGCTTAGAGCATGGTTCTTTCTGCCTTCGTGGTTCAAAGCCTTTGCTGGAAATCTTTGGAGTGAGAGCTAACATGTATTTTATTTATGGCACCTCTTCCCAGAAGAGGTTTTATGAATCGTAAACTGCTAGATATGTATTAATTTGTTATCACATTGATCCTGGCTTTTGCGCTTTATTTGGTTTTATTTGATGCACTGAGTATAAAAGTGGTAACGGTTTGTCTGGAGTTTTTGCCTTTCAGCTCTAGCTGATGGCACCCAGTGCTCAGCTGGGGGTTAGTTGGCTGAACAGGGATCACAGTTCAGCCCCACAGCATAGCGCATGTTTGGCTAATGGAGTGGGCTTCTTAGATAAAAAGATCCTCTTGTAAATCCTGAAAAGAGTGTGTGCAGTATAGTTACATAAGAAGCCGTAACTTGTCAGTGGACATTTCCTTGACTAGACAAGCTAAAGGACGTTCTTAGTACAGAATGTCTCTTGGAAGTGTTTTGAAATTTATCTTCTTGGCTGTAAGTGATCTGGACATACAGGGCTGCTCTACAGCAGAGCTAGCCTGGCTATTGCTGCTGCAGACAGTTTCCATTGTATCTTCTTGTTTTCAGGCTTGCTGCAACTTTCCATATATTTTCTTTTGCCCTGGAAACTTAAGCTTTCTGGAAAATTGGAGGTGGTGGGGAAAGAATATAGAGTCTATTTTTAAATAAAGGACAAATAAAACTGGAAGATTTTTTTTCTTCTTGCATGTGTTGAACTGCCATATGGTGTAAGCAAAGGTTTGAAAGATGAAATATGAGATGCCATAGAAAGCGATATGACTTCTAAATTTGAAACTGAGGTCTGTGCAATCAGTAATTGCACAGTAATCTTTACTATCAGCCTTCCACAAAAGTCACAGTTTGGAATATTATTCTTTTTAAATCCAGGTCAATTTCCTGATCCAGCAGGTCAGCTTTACAGAAAAATTGTCAGCAGAATGGCGTGGTTGGTACGCAGTGTTGCAGGTTCAAGAGTTGTATATTTGGGATGAGTTAAATTTTAGTTTTGTAACAAATATTCTATAACTTAGTAGCCTCAACAGTATACATATACAGTATCACAAAGGAGTAGAAAGAATAAATCGTGTTCCTTTTGTAGATGAACAAATTCATGATTGTCAGTTATACACTGTATTTATGCTTATTGAAGGGCATGGAAGTTATTTTGAGATCCGGTCAGTAAGGAAGGCTTCCTTTCCATACAGAAAATAATTCAGACCAAACGGGCTGGAGAAACTGGGAGAATTTCACAATGGTTTGATAAGGCTTTGCTATGCCACTGTGCATCAGTTGCTAGAACTTAGTCATCTTATTTTAATATGTTGAATGAGAAGCTCTTATAAATGCTTTTGTGTGAGTTGAAGGGGGAAGAGTGGTAAGTGGTTGGTTGTGTTTTTTTCTGAGACCTGATTTCATACTGTACTTCGCTTCTTTTCACTTGTAACCTGCTATCTACAAACCCTTAAATTATAGTTATTAGTGTTAAAAGTTTCATTCTACAAGAAGACTTGCTAAAAGTGCCCATCATGAATTTCAGTAAAGATAACATAAGGAATTCCTTGCATTTTGAGCAGGTACACTTGAAAGGCTGTGGGATTATTTTGGCATTTACATACTTGTAAAGGTTGGAACTGCTGTGGTTGGGCACATTGTCTTGAGTTTCTGGTTCAGCAAATACTTGTGTAAGTTTTGTTTCAAATAGCAATTATAATTATTTCAGCACTTATGGAACTGTTATGAAAGGACTTATTTATTGGAAATAGTTTCTTTAATCATGATGCCAGGGTGAGTATATGTCTTCTAGCTTTAGTGAATCAGATCTGTGTGCTTTTTATTTCCTGAAGCTCTTTCAGAAGTACTGAAAGGCATGCTTTTGTCTGCTCAGGAATCGGTACAACCAGAATGAAGTATCTTGTATAACCCTCTACAGCTTAAAGATTGGGCAAAAGCCATGTTGACCTATTTGGGACTAGGAGTTAGTAGCTACAGTATCGCAGCCTCTATGAAATTAAAAGTTAATGGGTTGTTTTGGTGTGCAAATGAGATCCTGCTAACACTGACTGCTCAGAGGTCTTAATGTGATGACAGTTTCTTAGATAACTCACCTGTAGGAAAGAGATAGTGAAGGTAGTTCAGGGTAATATTAATTGTGTTAACATTTTGCTTGTAAGTCTTAAATTATATTTAGCTTGCGGGATTTGAAATGCACAGGAGAGAATCTGGAAAGCTAAGGGTTTGTTTTTTCCCTAAGGTGCAAGTTTGAAAACAAATAAAGGAATGGTTGATACTGCTTATGCTTTTTGCTAAAATGTGTTTGAGGAGAGGGTTCATAGTTTCTTCCTCCTTCCCCCACCCCTCCCCTTTTTTTCTTGACAAGCAGCACTACAGAGCTCACTGTATTGAGAGCTCCTGGCTGGTGTTGCCTGTAACCATCATGTAAGGTACACCTCCTAAAATGCAAACCTGATCACTCCAATTAGCAGAAGTGGCCTGATTATTGGAAGCAGAGTTGAAGAGGTGTAGTTGTGTATGCTTTAGAGATGATTAAAAAACTTTAATGAGAGTAGACAAGTTTTTGAACACAGTCTGATAAGCTGCATATTGATTTTTGACCACTGTCTTGATCTCCTATTTGAAGTTAATGTTTAGTTAATAAGGAAGTATTTCTTAAAGGTAATTTTCACAGTGTTCTCATGTTGTCTTCCTTTTTCTGGTCATCACAGGAACATTATGTAATAATAGTTCTTATTTACAGGGAAGGCAATACTGTGTGTCAGTTCTTCTTTTGAAATGTGACCTGTACCTGCTTGTGGGAAATGTTGGCAACCTCTCTCACTTACTCTGCTCTTGTCTTGGTTAGCTTTTTGCTTTTTTCTTTTTTCCCCTCTCCTCAACTGAAAACAAGACTCTCAATTTGCAAGTTCTGTATAAAATCTCTTGCAATAAAGATTAATCAGTGTGCAGCAGTGCTTCTGGGCAGAGTCTAATTTTACCAACTGAAAAGATTCAAGTATGTTTAAATAACACAGAGCCTCCTCCATGTAAATAGTATATCTGCACTCGTGTTTCACTGAAAATACTTTGACTATTGAAGAATAGAGAGAAATCTTTGGTTAGAACAGAACATTCTTTAAGATAAAAATTAATCAATTTGGGTTTATTTGTTTTAACTTTCAGATCAAGTTTGGGCTTTTTTGTTTTAATTTTCAGATCTGTTTATTATGAAAAGTGGTTGTGCACATTTTGAGCTAGTGTTGCTTGTCCTCAGCTTTGATCACCACAAAACAACATTGCATGGAGCAATTGACACAATTATTTGTGGTTTATATACTTCGGATTTCAATATCTAGGATGTAATGCTTGTGATAGCTTTCTTCAAGGTGTGGTTTCAGCCAGCTGACTAAAACTTTTAAATATTAAATTATTCTTTATCTTTTTATATTCTGGAGGATCTGCAAAGTTCATATGTAAGTTTAAACTATTGCAATGTTAAAGTAATGATCTATGCTAGACCTCAGTCTTAGAAAATGAAGTATAAAAGTACATACCTAGGTAAACAGTGAGGACACTCAGCTAAGCAGAAAGCAGCTTCCAGAACTGGGATTTGTGTCACAAAGGCTAAGGCTTAGTAGTGTTAAAGAAATACTAGGAGAGGAAGAAGTTAAAAATTTGGACTACTGACTACATGTGTATTTTTATGTGTAGTATATGTATATAAATGTATACATATGCATATATCAAGTTTATTTTTGTAACACTGATGATCTTCAAATAAAGGGAGAGAGTAGATAAAACTTTTTTGAGCCCAGCTCACGTAAGGCACAGATGTCCTCGGCAGTACCCAGCTCCACTGTGGGAAGTGATGTGTTGCTTTATTCTTACCTGAGGACTGCAAGATTAGAGAAGAATTTTGATTACTGCAGAAGAAGAGGTCTTTTCTTTCACAAGTCTCTTTAGAGGCACTCACTTCAATCTTCTGCTCCAAAGAAGAAGGAAGAAAAAAGCCCAACTCAACGCAAAAACCACACACAAAAAAAAAAAGAGGGAATAAATGTATAATAGCGTGTTTGAATACAACATCCAATATCCTACTTTTCCCTTGCTCAGCCTTCTTTTTGTCTCCTTTGCAATGGTATTCTGCCCTATGTATAGGGGAAGGAGGTAGCGCAGCAGTGAACAATGACTTTGGCTATTTATTTCAGATGTTTAAAATACTAATTTAAATGTAAAATATATAGTATGAGTGCTCATTCTGTTGTTTGTAGCTCCTCTTCCCCACCATTCTTCCCTGTGGGTTGTGCATCTACCTTTCTCCTACCCTTCTTTTCCTCTTGGGAAGCGCCTGTCCTCTGCAACTTTCCATCCTCTTTGGAGGAATAGACTGGTGGCTGTCTTAATGTGAAGATGCAAACTGAAGCAGCAGTTTGTTGATGTCTTGACAGATTCATAGTCAAAGTTTATGAAAAACACTGGAGGGAGATCATGGTGAATAATGTAGGAAAGATCTGCTGAGTCTGGGAAAGGTTTTGAAAGAGGGTGGGGAGTTAAGGAGCAGTTTTCCACGGACCTGTATTAAAAGTAGCTGTTACATTCTTACTTGTAAAAATTTTTCTGTATTATCTTAAACTGTTTTTGAAATTGCAGTGAGTGAAAACCCATCCATTGTTACTGGATCTTTTTGTATCTTGATTTCTTCATAGCTTCCATGGACCTCTATTCAGATAGCTTTTTCCCCCCTTGTAAAATATAACAGGCATGAGATTTCTCAGACTTTTCTAAAGGTAAAATGTAAATGTAGAACAGGGTATGCTGTTAGCAACAAATACATTTTCCTGTAACCTTAATAAGGATTTAAAGCAATATTGCACAAGATGCAAATTGGCATTCTAAGATTTTTTTTTTTTGTATTTTTAATTATAAAAAAATCATCTCCGAGTTGCTTTACCAGTGTATTGCTGAAATGTGACATAGGCGTTGTGCATTATGGTATTGTTTAGCATGTAATCCTGAAATTATCATAAACGATAATGTTAATGGTTGTTTAAAGCAACTGAAATGAAATTATATCCAGCTATTCGCATAAGTAAGCATTTGAAGAAGTAAACATCCTTAATTTCATGTTTTGGAATGTCTTCCAAGTTTAAGCTTAAAGCACAGCATAGAGATGCTAATTAGATTTGTTTATGGAAATTAAAAGTTTCCTGATGGAGAGCTGAGGTTATGACCTATTTATTGCTACTAGAAAAGATTGTCCATGTTGTTAGAAAACTTCCCTAGCAGCAATTTCAAGATGAAGATTTTACTTATTAAAGAGGTAAATAGATGAAATTACTGTGATCTCAGTGTGGTGCAGTCAATTTTTAAAAATTTTAACTGATTTTACACCTTTATTTGTATATTGCAGATTTTTGTCATTTAAGTGTTAACTTTGAAAAATACTGGTTTGGATTTTAAGGGATTTATGTATAAGTTAAATAATGATGTCTCAACTTTTAAGCAGTGAGATACTTCTATAGGGTCAGATGCTTTTGTTGGTTTTTGAGAGACAGCAAAATATTAAATGGCAATTTAACTTCTTTATGTTAGACACTAATTACCTTCACCTTTAAATAATAAAAAACCTCTCATACTCTAATTCTTTTTTCCTTAAAAAGCATTTTTTATTGCAGAGTTCTGTTATTTATATTCTATAGTTCTTTTACACTTTGTATTTTTCAGTCCCAGAAATCCTGGATAGAAAATACTTTCACGAAGAGGGAGTGTGTGTATATTATACCAAGTTCAAAAGACCCCCACAGGTAAATGAGAAATGGTTCAAGAATCCATTCCATTGCTGCTCTTTAAAATTTAAAAAAGTCAGTGTTGTAAAGAGAGTATATAATAGATTTTTTGACTAATTACTTTATCTGTATAAAGTACTGTCTTTAGTAAGTGATAGTAGTGATACTGGTAGAGTTTACCATCAGTGTTACTGGTATAATTTAGGAGTTCCTGTGCAATGATTGAATTTGGTGTCACAGATTCAATAAAATGAAATTGAAAATAATTTGAAATAGATATAAATAGAGTCAAAATTTGTATTTTAAAGCAGTTTTGTCTTCCCAAACTGTTTGCTATTGTCATTAGGTCAAGCTTTTTATTGTCAGGTCAGCTTTTTTTTTTTAGCTTCATGTATTTGAGAGCTGAGAAACATATTTTTTTTTTTTTTTTTTCTCCTGAACTTTAAAAAACTTCTTTTCCACAAAAAAAAAAGTTACAAATATCTTTTGTTCTGTTGGGGCAGGGTCGTAGTTTATTAAGTTTGGTTTTAGGCAGAAAAAGAACAAAGTAAATGCTGTAGAATTTTACTTATTGTAAATAATTCACCACATTCCTTGAAACCATGTGACATTAGAAGCCGTTAGAATTTATAGCCATGATTGTAGAACATGGAAAGTTTGCAAATGCAAACAAAGTAATTAGGAAGCTGTTAGAATTTCCACAAGCAACAAAATGATCTTCAGCACTTGCCTTTTTATTTTAACCCATTTGTAGCATATGGTGGACTTTACAACTTTCCCATCAGATTTTGTCCTTTGGTTTCTAAGAATTGCTTACCATTGTTCATGAATTATGTGTAAATGAATCAGCCGTAGACAGGAATGTTTGGTATGTTTTGCTGATCGGTACCTGTTAGTATATATAATGACAATTTAATTGTTAGAGTTAAAACAACAGTTCATTATTAAAAATGTAGATGATTAATAGCAGCGTTATTTCTATAAGGGCCAAAATTTAAAAACTGATTGTGCTTAAGGTCTGGAAACAGTTTAAGACTACTGTGTGATATCTGTATTTGTATGCTTTTGCATACTGACTCTTAAGCATAATTAGTTTTCTTCTGCTTATGAAAATTACAGAAAATGGTGGTATACATTTCTCTGCTATGCTGATTTTAAATGTTAAGAAAATCAATAGCAGGAAAACATGGAAAATGTTTAAGATGGAAGAGGGTAGAAACTTTATATAGACTTTATATGAAGACACTACTGTATAAGGTTTGTTCAAATACATCTCTGTGCATGAAACTGAAAAATGATCAAGTAACCTTCCCACACAAGCAGTTTGACTTAGATGTGTTTTGGAAGGATCAATTTGTGGAACAGATTCAACAATGTATAGCTTGAGTTCAAGAAAATGCTGGTTTGTAAGTAACTTCTCAGCATCTAGCAAAATGTTTCAGTTGGAGTATTGCAGATAATCCAGTCAGAAATATTCCTGGGCTTCCGATATTGATGGTTCAAAGCTGGAAAGCCCATCTGAAGTCTCAGGATTGAAGTTTTTGCATGTTCATGCATTTTTAGTTGCCAAGTATACTGTGGTTATGTACAATAAAAAGACAAGTTACCAGGTTAAAAATGGGTGAACTTGGGCAGCATGTTTTCCATTTACTGCAGATCGCTATTGTTCAGTAATCTTTGTGTAAGTGCATGAAGTGGTGTGAGTGGTTGTGTATTGTGTCCCCCCTTAATACTAAACTTGCAGTTTACTCATATCTTTAAATATTTCTTACAGATGCCTTCCAGGATGTCAGATTTGTCAGCAGCTTGTCAGGTAAGAGTCCTTTGTAATTACAATATTTATGAATATTTTTTTCCATTAAATAAGCACTTTAATAATCGGATTTTAAAAAGTTTTTTTGGTCAATATTGCGAATGACAGTTGGTGAAAGGTTAGATATAAGACAAATACAACTAATTAATAAAAAAACTGCAATGCATAGATCACAGATTTATAAATGTTATCTAAATTATTTGGCTTAAAAAGAAGGATCCATCTGGCCTTCAACTTGCTATCTCAGTGAACTTCAATACATAATAATTATTGTAATGAATTCGTGCTATAAATATGGCAACAAGGCTTGCTCTGGAAAAGAGTTTTATATAATATTTAGAATCTTTGCTTTCTAAATCTGATGTATCTGTTATAGATGAAAGAAGTTATTCTTTTTTTCTAATGATAGTAATTACTCAAGTATTCTAAATGATATGGTTGGGTGCAGGTGCTGTTGCGGTCGCTTGGTCAGACAACATGCTTGTTTTACTGCAAGTCTTGCTATGAAATACTCCGATGTGAAGCTGGCTGAAAACTGTAATCAGGAAGTAGAAGAATGGTCAGTGGAAAAACATACAGAACAGACCTCTACTGATGCTTACGGTGTCATCAACTTTCAAGGTGGCTCTCATTCTTACAGGGCTAAGGCATGTATGGCTTTTGCTTTTTTCTTACTCTGAACATGTTGATAGAGGTGGTGTATGCTTCATCCAACTTTATTGAAATTGAAGGCTGAAATCATCACCCATATTGTGACAAACTAGTACCCTCTTCTAGTATTTCTTTATTGTGATCTGAATTCTTTTCAATTTCCATTTTAAAATACTCATTTTTCATAACAAGTTGCTCAGATCTATCAGAATTAGTTGTATTCATGTACAGACTTACCCTCAAATTGCAAATGGTGAAAAGAATTTATAATCACTTCAGCCAAACATTACATTAAGAATTTAGTGTCACTGTTTCAGGCTTCATGAAAATAAAGCTTACTCATCTGTGCTGCTCGCTTCCTACTGTTAAATTTTTGTAGCACGTGTTAAGTGACATCTGCTATCTTAACCTTCTCTTCATCATTTTCAAACTCTAAACAATAATTTAAAATTATTGGTGGATGTGGAATATGCTTCTTCAGTAGACATGGTCAAGATGATTAAAGCATGATTGTGCTGATCAGAGTAACTAAGATTTTTGGGAGAAGACTTAGTTAAAAACAAGCATGCCAATAAATCAGAGCTTTGGAAACCAACTCTCAATTCACAGACAACTGGAAATTCTGACTCATTCTCCACAACCATTTTGTAAAAGATGTCTAGCTGTAGAAATAATTTAATGCTTATACAGTTATAAGCTGCAAGGGGTTTTGATGCAGTGTGGCTCCTATGGAAAAACTGGAGTGCTTGAGTGAGGGAGCTGTGTTCTTTATGCAGCCAGCAGTGTCCCTAAGGATGGTCCAGCACTCTAGGTCAGATCATCTCTGCAAAGAGTAGGGCTCTTCACATAGTTATTTCATGTTTGTAATAGCAGTGTACGAGTTCTTTGTATGCTTAATATAGCTTAAAATTGCTGCAAATCCTTTTCTAGCAGTACAGAAATAGCAAGCTGCCTATACTAATTTCTGTGCTTCTGCAGGGTCTTTATGGGGTTGCTCAGACCTGTTTATTGGAATAGTGACTGTTTTTAGTTAGAACTATATTCAAGTGGGGCTCAATTTCTGTGTAATGTCCCCTCCTCTATTGAACAGCTTGTATTGAAGATGTAGCAGTATTTTAAACTGATCATCCATCTACTTAATCTTCCACTGTTAAACACAGTGAGCTAAAAAGCTACTAGTTTTGAAGTTTCCTATTAAAGAATGTATTTTTCTTTCCCACTAGGAATAGGGAAGAAAAAGCAAGCAACTGTCTTTCTGTAAAACTTTTTGCAGGGGACATGCAAGCCTCTCCCCAGCATATGGCATAAGTTATAAATATTTCTGGATTTCGTCTAATTTAGAGACCATCCAGTGCTTTCATGAAGCCTTATTTTTCTATGTCACTGTGCCAGTAGGATGGAGTAACATAATTTTTCTATAGTCATTCCTGTTCCAAAAACTTGCTTTCAGAACTGTTAACTGTCTTGTCCTTAATTCTGCACTTGTTCATTTATTGCTGCTGTGTTTTGAGAATGTGAATTACATTTCCATTATCAGGAACAGAGTAATATATCCTGAAATGCATCTGGTTCTTTTTTTTGCACACTGATTTTGTGATGATTTAAGAACCTTTTAACACTCTTTTTGTGCCTTCAGTATGTGCGATTGTCATATGACACGAAGCCTGAAGCTATTCTACAACTTATGCTTAAAGAATGGCAGATGGAGTTGCCGAAGCTTGTTATATCTGTACATGGGGGCATGCAGAAATTTGAACTTCACCCACGCATCAAACAGTTGCTTGGCAAAGGTCTCATTAAAGCTGCAGTAACAACAGGAGCCTGGATTATAACTGGAGGAGTGAACACAGGTAAAGGAGTACCAATGAATGTGTGCAGTTCACTGGACTACAGTTTATATGAGCCAAAGTTTTAATGGCTGCATAGCTTCATCTTAAAGCAAAGTAAATTCGTGTGTGTTTGGTCAAGTGAAATTAAAATAATACGTTTTGAACACCTGTAGTTGGAAGTGGGCTACTGTTTTGTCTTGTAAAGGGAAAAAACACAAAGATGAAAGGTTGGAGGTTTGGGGCATGTTTTGTTTGGTTTTAGGAGGGTTTTGTTTGTTTTTGAAACTACAAGAGGAGAAACTTAACATAATTAAACCAAGTACAGTAATGTACTGGAGACTGTTTAGTTCTCATTAGGCTCATGTTTATTTTGTTGGAGTACTGATACATAGTATCGGTACTTTCTTTCCTTCTAGTAGATGTAGTATGGTGCTTTTTCCTTGATGTTGTGTCAAGTAAGTTCCCAGATCCTTAAAGGCCCAGTTAACTAGTAAAAAGTTGTATTTCTTAATACAATGTGGCATTCAATACATTGAAATCTGTTTGTGCACAAACAGGTGTTGCAAAACATGTTGGTGATGCTTTAAGAGAACATGCTTCCAGATCATCTCGAAAGATTTGCACTATTGGGATTGCTCCATGGGGAGTGATTGAAAACAGAAATGACCTTGTTGGAAGAGATGTAAGGATAAATTACCTAATTGAAATAACGATTTACCTGACTTATTTTTTGACAAATCTGCTCAAGTGTGTGTTTTCGCTTGCTCTGCATCATTGTAATAATTGCTTTGCTATGAGGATACATTTGACATCTGAGAGTTATGCAAGATGATGAGCGTAAACAAGTTGCAAAATGCAAATGCACTAGAGGAGGTGCTTGTTCTCAAATACTTAATCCTTCTTCCCTCCCTCTCTAATATTACTGAATCAAGTAACAAAAATGCTAATGTATTACAGAGAATTCACGTTTGCATAGGATGATAACTTAAAAAAAATTGATGCAGAGTCTTCAATGCTACTTTAGGGAAACACAGCCACAGGTTTTCTCTAAAGACATCTTTTCAAAGGATCTTTCCTCTGTTATTCTTCGGAACAGAATCCTTTTGTGGTTGTTACTTGCTTTCCTGCACAAAGTTAAGACCTGCAGCTCTTGGTGTATCCTGATCCAAGGCATGCTTATATATGTTTCTTTTTAAGCCACCAAAAAGGTGAAGTTTTACAGAAACAAACATGAATCTTTGCAAGTAAAGAACATTGTTGTATGCTTATACTCTAGGTGGTTGCTCCATATCAAACCTTGTTAAACCCATTAAGTAAACTAAATGTCCTAAATAACCTCCATTCCCATTTCATTCTGGTGGATGATGGAACAGTTGGAAAGTATGGAGCAGAAGTTAAACTGCGGAGAGAACTGGAAAAAACTATTAATTTGCAACGAATTCATGCAAGTAAGTAATTCTGATGCCTGAGAGCTGAGTTTTACTGTGTTTTAATGGAGAAGATGCTTCCGCCAAACACCCGAATGAGAAAATAGAAAAATCAGTCTTTTTTTTTTTTTTTTCAAGTCTGAATGATTATTTGCAAATTTCAACTGCTTCTTTGGAGCCTGGATATTGCTGGTAGGTTTAAGATTTCTCTGGGACTAGAGGTGTGTTCTTTTGAATGAAGTTGTCAATTTTCGCTTTGATAAAGCAAATGTACATCACTTGAGTTGTTAGTATGTTGTCAGGATTGACTCGTCTGATTGATTTGTGGTTTTGACACTGATGACTTGCAGTTTCACAATAGGGCAGTTGAGTTTGTAAAACATCATCTGTGTTTGTGCAAAGAAACTGTGACTTGGTGTGTTCCCAATTATGGAGCAATTATGTTTTTTCTCTTCTAGGAATGCTTTTGCAATATTCCCTGTCAGTAGAGGGTTTCCATGTGACTGTGCAAATTGTATACATGTTGTCATCTTTGGAAACTTTTTGTGGGGAAGATATAAGCGGAGTTCTCTCAAGAAAAATGTTCACTTTTCTGCATTACTTCAGGAATATGAATATCTATAAATAATCTCTTCTATTTTGTGGACTGTATTCCACTGCATATATCAGCTTCTTGCAGTGCTTTCCCCTCAGCCCAAAGCATAAGCAGTGCTTGAAACTCTGCATTAGCACCAGCTAAAATGTCTGGCAGGCAGCATTATAATTTTTATTCAATAAAAGGGGATACTGGATTTATTAAATATGTGAAATCAATCTTATCATTCCCGATACACTTATAACATTGTCTGTTTTTTATTATTTATTTGCAACTTTATAGGAATTGGCCAAGGTGTGCCTGTGGTGGCGCTTGTATTTGAAGGTGGCCCCAATGTCATACTCACGGTTTTAGACTTCCTTCAAGAAAGTCCTCCAGTGCCAGTAGTAGTGTGTGAAGGAACTGGTAGAGCTGCAGATATATTGGCATATGTTCACAAGCAAACCGAGGAGGGAGGGTAAGTCCTATCTAAATATGAACTATCAGTCATATGCAGATGGATTTGGAGACCATTCCTGAATGAATTCATGCAAGTGCTTTTTATGTGGAAGGACAAAGGCTAAAAGCAGGGAGTGTAACCTTGCCTGTGATACAGCTTTCTAGGTTGGCTGCAATAATAGCTCCAGCTAAAGACCAAGACTTACGGTTCTAGGTTCCTCCCACATACTTTGTACCAGTTGTGCCAAATTCTGTAGCATATGCTTGCTTGAGCAATACCTACAAAAAGGATAGGAAAAGTCTACACACCTATATCCTAAATGAGGGGAAATATCTGTTGTGTAACTTCAGTTATGTGCAATGGTTTTGTTACACCATTGTAACTGGAGGACCCAACTGTCAGTTTAAATGCCCTGCTTCAAATTTTAACTGAGCTACAGTAACTTAAATGATAAATGTGACTGTTAAGTGCGCACGGCAGAGTGTTACTCAACACAAGTCAGAGCTGTCTAGACCCTTCCGGAGATGCGAGAGTAACATAGACAGTGGTATGTTACCAACCTGCTCGAAGATACCACTTGACTACATTGAATGGAAATATTTTCATGCAGGTAGCTGTTGCATAGTAGTAACTTTCCTGAAAAGGGATCTGTCCTGGTTTAACCCCAGCTGTTTGCTCACTTCCCCACCAGTGGAATGGGGAAGAGAATTGGAAGGGGGAAAGTGAGACAACTTGTGGGTTTAGAGACAGTTTAATGGGAAAAACCACACATGCAAACAAAGCAAACCAAGGGATTCATTCACCACTTCCCCTCATCAGGCAGGTGTTCAGCTATCTCCAGGAAAGGAGGGCTCCAAACACCATCATTCTGAACATCCTGCCCCTTCCTCCTCCTTCGTCCAGCTTTACATGCTGAGCACAACATCAGATGGTATAGAATATCCCTTTGATCGGTTGGAGTCAGCTGTCCTGGCTGTGTCCTCTCCTAATTTCTTGTGCACCCCCAGCCTACTTGCTGGTAGGGTGGTGTGAGGAGCAGAAAAGGCCTTTGCTGTATAAGCACTGCTTAGCAGCAGGGAACATCCCTATGTTATCAACACTGTTTGCAGCACAGATCCAGAACACAGCCCCACACCAGCTACTGTGAAGAAAATTAACTCTACCCAAGCCAAAACCAGCACAGGATCAGAAAGAGTTTCTGTATTGTTTC
The DNA here is from genome assembly GCA_009867235.2 of Psittacus erithacus. Classification (NCBI taxonomy): domain Eukaryota; kingdom Metazoa; phylum Chordata; class Aves; order Psittaciformes; family Psittacidae; genus Psittacus; species Psittacus erithacus. The sequence continues at coordinate 24,041 of WYDI02028115.1, read as the reverse complement.
TATGAGTAGTCTTAAAGCTGGATTTTTTTACATGCTTCTGTTTAGTGTAGAAAACAGTTCTCTGTTTTAAGCATAGTTTCAAATAATAAAAGGGATTTGATTAGGCTCTACAACACTTAGTAATTTCTACTTAGTTGTGAGACTTGCATAAATCCTTAAACATACTGGGTCCTTATTGCAGGCGTTGCCTTGGAACCAGGAGGGCAGGGATCTAATGTAGCAGTAAACCAAACAGCTTTGTCCGTAGTAAGATCAGAAGCAGGTCATATTCGTCAGAGGAGTGAGTACTTAATATTTTGTGTCAATGTCTTTTAGTTGAGAGTGTCTCAGAACTGGGTATGGGAAGGAAAGGCAAAGAAGATGAGTTACTTCTCTGAGGTAGTAGTAGAAAGTTGTAGATTGAACAACCTGTGTTTGTGTCTAAAGGTTACCCAAGATTTTTGCCACTGAACCAGTAATAAGCTTATAGATACCAAGGACTTTGAATGGACATGTTGCAACGAGTTACATGTGATGTTGTTTTTACTGTTCATGTATAACAGTGTGTTTTCCTGTTTGTTTGTTGCAATGTCAGGAATGTCCCTGAGGGTGCTGAGCCTGAAATAATTTCAACCATCAAAAAGACATTTAACTTTGGTCAGAGTGAAGCAGTTCACTTGTTTCAGACACTGCTGGAATGCATGAAAAAAAAAGAACTTGTAAGTAGATCTTGCCATAATTTTTTTTTATGCAAGGTGCATGCGTTTGTGGGTATAATATTAAATTGTATTTCAGTGTTGTGTATGATCAAGAGTCATTAAAAGAATCCTTCCTGGACATAGTGGATCTTCCAAGTGTAAAAGATAGAAAAATACAGTTTTCATGTATACTTTATCTCATAGCTGAGAGACTTAATTCTTGCCATTATTTCTCGTAATCTGAGTTTGTTGTTTCCAAGCCTGTTTGTTTTCATATGACAGGATTCTAGTTTGTTTATAGTGTGTATGTATTTTGTATTTGGGTTGCTGTCCTTTTTTTTTCTTGCTTTGATTTTTGAAAAGGCTGTGACTTTTTGTTTTTTCCTTTTTTTTTTTTAATGTATCTTTTAAAGCAAAAGCACTTTATAGAGCTTTATATGTAGCCTGAGTTCAAATACTGGTATTTCATTTGGACATCATGTTGTGCTGTTTTGAGGTTTAAAATTGTCATATTTGGCTAAGCATGTTTGCTGGCAGGTTAATCTCATAATCTAGAATGAGCTGCAGGTGTGTAGAGTACTGTGTGGTGTTTATAGACAATAGAAAATTGTAATTTAGTGGAAAAAGAAGTTCAAATTGGTTGAAGAGTGTAAAGGGTTTCTGTTATGCTTTTTCTTGTAAAGGATTGTCTTGTGTGGCCCGCAGTGAGGAAAACAAAACGAGTGCACTCTAAAGCTAAGTTTAAATCAGACATAGGCTTAAATCGCATCAAAGATAAGTTGATTTATTAATGTATTTTTGTTCCTGACGTAAAAGACTGGAGCCAATCACCTTTGCTTGAAAATAACTTTAAAAATATGTTTTCCCCATTTTATTCTTTTGAACAGATCACAGTTTTTCATATTGGGTCAGATGAACATCAGGATATTGATGTTGCAATACTTACAGCATTGTTAAAAGGTGAGACTTCTAATTTTAAGAGGTATTGTTTAGTGTTTATATAATGGAGTATTTATAAAATACTGTATTCTGTATAAATGTTTAGTTTTTAAGCAGATAATTATCTACTATGTTTTCATGTTGCATAATACCTTACTGTGTCATAAATGATAAAATATACTGTATCGCTTTGTGGTGGATTGCTTGATTTGGCCTTTTTAGGAAAAAAGAATGTTTGTTATCTTGCACTTTAATTGATTTTTTTTTTCTCCCCTTGTTTTTGTTTCTTTAAGGCACGAATGCATCTGCATTTGACCAGCTTGTTCTTACGCTTGCGTGGGATAGAGTTGACATAGCCAAAAATCATGTTTTTGTTTATGGGCAGCAATGGCTGGTATGTAATGGTCGGGTTTAAGCACAATGATATTTTCTAGAAGAGAGAAACTCATTTTACTGTAAAGAATGAATCTTTTTGCTTTTTAGAGGGAGGCTGCAGAATACTGACGCATTTATTTTGAGGACAGTAATTCTTGCATACTGCACAGTCCTGCAGCCTTTTGTTATTGTGTATTGAAAATGGTCCAAAATTTTTGAAATGTGCCAAGTGTTCTGAATAACTAGGGGAGAAAAGACATTGCAAAAGGTGGAAGCTGAATTCATGTTGGTCAGATGCTCTTTTCTTCCTTACAGTTGCATGGTCATAGGAAGTTCTTAAGAACATCTAGCAAAACACACTGTTGGCAGCACTGCTGTGTCTTTTGAAGGGGAGGACAAAATGGCTGTTTCTTGTAGTCTGCAAATTAGTTTGAAAACTACATTGTGCATCTTGCCTTTTTCCCATACTACTGTAAAAATAAAACACAATCTCACATGAGTGTGGAGTCAAAAGTGCATACTGTAAGGCTTGTTGATAGCAATGATGGTTCTTAGCATTTGTCTTAGCAAATTGAGCTTTAAATGTTTTATGTATTTGTGTTTTATCCAGTATCAGTCTGTGAGAACAGCTTAACTATGTTAAACCAAATGTCTGCTTTGTCCTGTGTACTGTATCAGTGGGAGATGCCAATCGGAAAGAATATAAATCTTGCTGATTGAATCTTCAGAAGACTCTCTCATTCTGTAATTTAAGTTCAGGGGGGTTTCTGAACCAAGGATGGCATCTTTATAATTCTTGACATACAAGGTTTCCCCATTCCTGTAAGTTAATGAGGTTGATCTCATTAGTGTAATCTAAGTATATTTACTTTGTGATGCCCCGTTTCACTGGTTCTCTCCAAGCTCTACCTTGTTACTTACTTGTTTTAGGTTGGCTCTCTGGAACAGGCTATGTTAGATGCCCTTGTGATGGATAGAGTTGCATTTGTGAAGCTTCTGATTGAAAATGGAGTAAGCATGCACAAATTTCTTACAATTCCCAGGCTGGAAGAACTTTATAACACAGTAAGTGAATAATTGATTTTTAAGCTGCTTTTAGAGCAGCTTTTTAGTTGCTTGGTGTGTACCAGTCTGAAAGCCATGCAGTGTTAGTAAGGAAGGCTCCTTCATATGAGGTTAGAGATGAGAAGTGTGTGTTGTCTGGCTGCTTTGTAGTGCCACAGCTGCTTTCTGGCTCTCCAGAAATGGTACCACAAATATAGTTTGTCAGCAGGATGTTAATCTGTGTTTGATGTTGGGGATGCATACTAAAGGAAAATTGCAGCCTTGTTGTGGAGCATATGAAATAGGTAAATCACAGTGGGGAAGAGAATAAGAGAAAGTCAGATGGGTGAAACCTGTGCACAAAATATGAGGTCTATAGATAGTATTGTTATGGCTACATAAGATGAATTCTGTCTATAGGAGAATGATATAATCATATGATCATAATAGTTGTAAAACCAGTTTATTTTGTGAACCTGCAGAGTTATAAATATTGCATAGAAAAATTTTGTTGCTGTAGGAGTTGATTTAAGAATTTTAAAGTAGTTTTGTAACATTAGCAAATTTTGGTGGAAGGTTTTTTGTTTTGTCCTGTTAGATGCTTAATGTGAGTAGTACGCAAATGGGACATGGCCTTACATTAACATTCTTATTATCTGCTTTTGAATAAAAAAAAAGGGGGAGAAAACAAAGTATTCTTTGGCTAACAGAGGTCTGTAAAGAAGTCCATGTGATCAGCTTTTGCTTTTTATTTTTGTTAACCTTTTATGGTGTTGCTTTTGCACACTTAATGGGCTTTTGATTGAGTTCTGTGTGGGAGCTAGAGTAACTATGTGTCAAAAAGTGTAACAGTTCATGAACTCACAGAAAATTGGAGAAGGAAGAAAAATCCACTTCGGTAAAAAGAGGGAATATTCAGACTAAAAATCTAAAAATCAAGCGAGTTTTACTGTGAATCCTAGAACACTGTAAATGTGAATATCAGTCTCTCTGCGTTCCTCTCAATTAAAATGTTTGTTTGTTAAAACTTGTCTCCATAATATTACATTTTTTAATAGCGTAAAAACCCCCTAATGTTGCTGTTTGCATTCTGGTAGGTTTTTTTTCCCCTTTGTGGACAACCTATGGGTGTATTAATTATGTCTCAAATTAAAACGGAAGTAAAATGCAACAGAAAAGGAATAGTCTATAGCTAATACAGTCGTTTGAAATATTTGCATTTACTTGATGGCTACTGTTTGAAAACTAGGGATTTTTTGGGTTGTTGGTTTTGGTTTGGTTTTTTTTGAGCCAACATGCAAAAGTATTTGGCTTCTACTGTAATCTTCTCATGTTGTAATTGCACTCTTAATTTCTCATTCCAAATTTCCCCCCTGCTTTCTTTTTCTTTTATCATAAAGAAACAAGGCCCGACTAACCCAACACTCTTTCATCTTGTTCGGGACGTCAAACAGGTAATGCTGTAATGTAAAAATTTGTGAAAAAAAATTTGTAAAAAAAGTTAAAATCTTTCAAACTACCAAAATTGTGAGGTTTGGGGCTTTGGTTTTTTTGGTTTTGGTTTTGTTTTTTGTTTTTTTGGTTTTTTTAATAATTTCTTATGTTTCACTGTTAATTTAATTTTGGGTTTATCAGTTAGATTTTATTGTAAGTAATAAGATACCTCTGCAGACATTCTGTTGTTTACAACATTTGCTGTTGCCGCCTTAGTGCTCTGATGCCAGAAGGGTGTTAAACCCGATGAGTGTTTTTTTCATCGTATGATTGTTTTCCTTGGGGGGATAGAAAGCTGGTATTCCCAGCTAGGAGTAATTTTGGCTGTTAAAACAATAGACAAAAAATGTTGTCTGTTGTGTTCTATCCCCCAGTCCCCCGTCCCTCCCAGTTGTGTCCCCCTCTTCAGATGAACATCTACTCTACTAGGGGAGATCATGCAAAAAAGAAGCTATCACCTTGTCTGTTTTGAAACTCATAATTATGGAGCCATATAGATTATTTTTTTAAGTCAGGAAAAGTTTAATTTGGATTTTATTTAAAGCCATGATGTAACATGTAGAAACACTCTAAGCAAGTTTAAGATTATAATTAGAAAAACTAAAAATGCTTTTTGTATTCCCAGGGAAATCTTCCCCCAGGATATAAAATCAACCTGATTGATGTGGGGCTGGTTATTGAATATCTGATGGGAGGAACTTATAGATGCACATATACAAGAAAACGTTTTAGAGCGATATACAATAGTCTCAGCGGGAATAATCGGGTATGTGGCAGCTGCATAGCAGGATATGCTGATTCATGTATTCTCGATTAAAAAAAAATATTTAATTTCAAGAAAAATTGAATCCATATTGTTTTGCTCTTGTCAATGGACTGGTAATAGTAAGGCCTATGAGGGCAGCTGGTAGCTGTTTTGGTGTTGAGGACAAACAAAAAGTTTTGTTCTTCTGCTTCTTGTTCTAACACATCTAGATTCCTTCTTTGTTATTTCCACTGGCCCTACTCATAGGGGAAGAATGGGCACTAAACATGCAGATTCACCAGGCTTGGGTTGCAGGTATCTTTGCTTGTAGAACAAATGTAACTGTTTACTTTGTGACTACTTAAAAAAACCAAAACATAACAAACAAAGAACTTGTTAAATATCCAGTAGAAATTCTGGTGGTTACTGTTATGTAAGTTCCTCACTGTTTCAGTTGCTCAGTTAATGTTTAATTGTTCAACTAAATATTTAGATCTGAACAGATTATTCTGTAATGCTTAATGGTTAAGATTTAAGAAACCAAACCAATCCCTGACCCATTATTCTTCTTGCAGAGATCGGGGCGAAATCCTTCAAATACTACTCCTCAGATGTGTAAAAGCCATGAGCCTTTTGGTAACAGGGCAGACAAGAAGGAAAAAATGCGCCATAATCACTTCATCAAAACAGCGCAGCCATACAAACCAAAGGTATGGATGTGTGAAGGGAACATGGTGGGATCTACTTTAAGTAGTTAGAAGTGGAGAACCTGGTTTAAGTCAAGGTGCCGCTGAAGTATGAGTAGCAGGAGTTCTACTGACTTAAAAAGCTGGAATTTCAGCCTTGCTTTTGTACTTGTTTATAAACTGTCTAGCATGCTTATTGGATTCTGTAGTGTGTTTATTGTTCTGTAGTAGTCTTCTGGATAAGCTTTGATATGTTAGGGAGGAAAAAGCTTATCTTTGGCATTGTTCTAACAATGGGGAGGACTCGCATGGCTTGTAGATGGAGCAAGATTTGACCGTATGTTACTGTAAGCAGTCTCCATGAGTTTCCTCATTTGTATGTAGTTATATTAGTTAACTGCTTTGCTTTTGATCTATAAATCAAAGTAATTCAGCCTCCCAGTTACTCAAGTGAGTTGGACTCAACAGAAATTTTTGAAGAAAAGTTCCAGCTGCTTTTGAAGTCTTCGGAAGTTCTTTTTTCTTTCTATAATTATATGTAATTTGGTATTGGATCACTAAGCATTTTATTTCAAGTTATGTAATGACCAAGTTCAGAGGTTTAAAATGGGACTTTCTGCTTTTATTTTAAAGATTGACACTGGTGCAGAAGAGGGAAAAAAGAAAAGAACCAAAGATGAAATAGTAGACATAGATGATCCTGAAACAAGACGCTTTGCTTATCCACTCAACGAGCTTTTACTTTGGGCAGTGTTAATGAAGAGGCAGAAGATGGCCCTTTTCTTTTGGCAGCATGGGGAGGAGTCCATGGCAAAAGCCTTAGTTGCTTGCAAAGTGTACCGTTCAATGGCATATGAAGCAAAACAAAGTGACCTTGTTGATGATACTTCAGAAGAACTGAAACAGTATTCTAAGTAAATTACATTTATATTGTTGAAGATCTTGCCTTGAAATTTACAATAAAAATAGTGGGCTATATAATAATAAACTGCAGAATTGCATTGGCACACTTGAAGATAACTGCTTTTTGTGAAAAGGATGAAGTGGCACTCTGTAGAATTTTTACATTAGATATTGCTCTCCCTCAAGAGCTGTTACAAGTCAGGATTTATAGTTAAATTAAAATGATACTGAGTGTGCCATTTACTTACTTCCATGTAATCTCCTTGCATGTTTTAACAGCTGTTTGTAGCCTGCATATGCTTTTAATAGCAGTCACAGATTTACATGTTGCGGTTCAAAATTACTTTTCAGTGAATCTGTACAGAAGGGATGTGTAATAGTCCCTTCAAGGTATGCTACTGGGAATTTGATTGTACAAGAAAATTCAACCTGAGCTCAAGGTCATTTCTGTAGATACTATATTTTGTTTTGTTGATTTGTCTTCATTCTAGTGAGTTTGGTCAACTGGCAGTTGAACTGTTAGAACAGTCCTTCCGACAAGATGAAACTATGGCAATGAAATTACTAACCTATGAGCTTAAAAATTGGAGCAACTCGACTTGTCTGAAACTAGCAGTGTCATCGAGGCTTCGCCCGTTTGTAGCACATACTTGTACACAGATGTTGTTATCAGATATGTGGATGGGAAGATTGAACATGAGGAAGAATTCATGGTACAAAGTAAGCATTGTCGCTTTCAAAACTGTAACTTACATTAATAAATCCTGTAAAACAGTCTTCTATAACATAATCAATACTGGAAGTGTTTATTGAAAACTTTTCTTTTGACGCTGTATTATCTTTTCAAATAAGGTACAGAAATGTAGAAGGCAAAACCCAGGCAAGTAGCCCTTAATCACAGGCTTAAAGAGATCATGTGAATACTAATCCACTAATAAAAGCATAGTGGTAAAAAAAATTAACAGAGAATACCCTTTGTAAGAATATAGTTTCATGCATTTTGGCTTTTTACAGGCAGCGCATAAGGCTTGATGTAGAAAAGCTTTGTGTATATCCTATTTTGGAGGAAGATATTGAGCAAAAGCAGGGCACAGAATTAAATAAGGGTAGGCAAATCAGGGATAGGTTTTCCAATGGTGCCCTTTGTGATACCGATCAGTTGAAATATTGGAGCTGGTTATTTCTTAGAGATGGTGTACCAAAACCTAATTGTTGCCAGGAGAATAATGAAATAAAACTTTCCTACAAAATATCTACAAGCATCGTTTAACTTGTGACCTACTAAAATCTTGTTTGATAACTGATTAACCATTTTCTAGCTTGCTTTGTAACTGGCTAATCACAACAAATAGCTTTCACTTGCTCTCTTCATCCGAACCTTAGCTCATTTTTCTACCATAAGGTAATAAAAAAATTAAAAAAAAGGAAAGAATCCCCCCCCCAATCATCCAGCAACAAAACCACAACCTTCTGTATGCTTTATAATTACACCTTGACAGTACAAAGTTTCATGGGTTATCGGAGCTGATTAATGAACAGAGTGCAGGCAGAGTATCTCTGGATCTTCAGGCGTGGAGTACATTCTTTCTAGCGGCTTTTAATTTTGGAATTTGTTGATTCTTCCCTTTGCTATATCTTCAAGTTAAGGAACATTGTATATCTATCATACATAGCCTCTTAAGTGTGTATATAAGTAGGAACAACTAATAATTGTCTACTTTTTTTTTTCAAGTGAAATTTGGATAATATATTTTCAGAGGATATTCTCTGTTATTTCATTCTGATACTTTAATATAGCTGTGAACTATTTGCACTTAGTTTTCATCTTTTCTAGGTGATACTGAGTATTTTACTGCCTCCTGCTATATTGCTGTTGGAATATAAGACCAAGGCTGAAATGTCACATATTCCTCAATCTCAAGATGCACATCAAATGGCAATGGATGACAGTGAAAACAACTTCCAGAATGCAGCAGATGAAATACCAATGGTAATGTGAGGCAGGGAAGGATATTAAACCCAATTTTATAACTTAAATAATTATATTTTAAAATCAAAGCAAGAGTTAAAGTTCATGTCCAAAAGTGTGTATTTCTGTATGTGAAATTAACTGTCCTTTCATTTTAGGAGGTGTTTAAAGAAATAAGGATCTTGGACAGTACTTTAGAAAAGCATGATATGGAAACTCCAGCAAAACCTAAAAGACTTCCAATTACACAGAAATTTTATGCATTTTATCATGCACCAATTGTGAAGTTTTGGTTTAATACGGTGAGTTTTCTTTCGTGTAATGTGTATTTTATCTGGAAATCTGAAGCATATTTTTGGGTTCTTTTCCCAGCATGTACTTCTGTGAATGGAATCAAGGTTTAAACCCTATTTTTAGAAAAACAAACAAAAACCCCTTGCCTTGCTAGGCTGGAAATGAGAAGTACTTGGTTTTGAAGAAATGCATATGCACATGCAGTGCTCCGTGGTTTAGGGTTTTTTTTTTCAAGTTCATAATGTTGGCTTTGAGAAATACTTTTTTGTTGTAAAAAGTAATTAGCATGAACATTTTTCATCTATCCTGAGTAATTAATTTCATCAGTTGCTAGCAGGAATTCTATAGTCATTTATTAGGCTACAGTGTTTGTGCACATCTTTGTTTAAATTACTGTAATAGCAACTCTAAAATCTGTACCAAAGGAAAACTAGCTGTAATAAGAACAAAGCTTTGCTAACACTAAATAGCTTATTACAGCTTTTTTTCCTCTTCTAAGAAGAAAATGGTTTTATCCCCTTATAAATAATTACTTGCCTACTTAAAAGGGTAAATATAGTACTATAATCCTACTTGAAGCTTTTATTGTATACCACATCAAAAGAGTCCATGAACATCTGTAAAGAACCCTTGAGTAATAACGTATAATTTGCATTGTTTTTTTTTTAGTTGGCATACTTAGGATTCCTCATGCTCTACACATTTGTGGTTCTTGTAAAAATGGAAGAATTACCATCCGTTCAAGAGTGGATTGTTATTGCTTACATTTTCACATCAGCAATTGAGAAAATTCGTGAGGTACGTCTGTAACAATCTGGGATTTTAGTTTTCTTTGTCAATTAAAACAGTGTGCTTTAAATTGTGTTTATAAACAAGAGTACCTAAGAGACATTTGAGAAGTTTTATATGAATTTTGAAATGACAGAAATTTTGGGTTCCTCAGGCCCAGCTAAGGGGATGGAAAGAAGGGCTCATATTTTGTAACAGCAACTGCCTCAAAAGTAGAAACAAAAACAGAAAACCCAACGAACCAAAAAATGCCCCCTAAAACCAAAATTCCTTTTTTTAAGTTGTTAGCAGGAGGAAACATACATCCTTCTTGTCTTTGTGGTGAAGCTGACACAGTTAAAACACTGGTTTGGATTTCTCAGTGCAAAACAGCTGTACATGTAAATAGCTATTTCTTTTTTGCAAGTATAAAAATGATAGCGATTCATGCATTTCAGTGTGGGTCCCTGTGCAAAGAGTGTGACCATGACTTTTATTTTTATTGCAGATATTTATGTCAGAGGCTGGGAAGATTAATCAGAAGATTAAAGTGTGGTTCAGTGATTACTTCAATATCAGTGACACAGTTGCCATTGTCACTTTCTTCATCGGGTTCGCATTAAGATTTGGAGCAAAGGGGAATTTTGGTGAAAACACTTACAGAGAAAATTATGTCTTTGTTGCTGGAAGAATAACATACTGTCTCAATATAATTTTTTGGTATGTGAGATTACTGGATTTTCTAGCTGTAAATCAACAGGCTGGCCCTTATGTTATGATGATTGGGAAAATGGTAAGTACTACTTTTGTTACTGATTGCTTTTTTCCAAATTGAAATATGTTTTTCTTGCTGTGTCCATTTACAACTTTTTTCTAAGTTTTATTGAGAAAGAGGTTGCTTATCCTGGTTTGCTATGTCAGCATTAGGTAATTGGAATATAACTTGATGTGTTTCAAAACAACCACTGATAGAAGACTTCCTTTATTATGGAGCTTCCTCTGTCACATTTGTGTAAAAAACTGTCAAATCGTCCTTCTCTGGTCTGTTTTGTTCTTAGATGTCAGAGACTTGAATGAATGTGATGATACCTTTTTTTTCTTGATTCAGCTAGCATTGCTTCCCTTTTGAGTCTGAGATGCATTTATAGTTTTGGTTTTCTTGCCTTTACGTTCTCTACTGCTGGAGTTTAACTTCTTTTGTGTACTAAAGCACTTTGTATTTTGTGCTGGAAAAAACTGGGAATAGATTGCGGCTCTGTTCTGGTCTCTCACACAAACGATATTCAAAGTGTATAAAAAGAACAGTTTTACTGTCAGCGAGCTATTCTGAATCTTTAAAAGATGTTAATGCTTGAAAACGTTATATAAGGAAGGTGGAAGAGTTTTTGTTTTTCTTGCCCTATAAAGTGGTTTCTACAAAGTTGAATCCTGTAATTCCTTAAAAATGAGGGCATCAAGTTGCTCATTTCCCACTTTGATTTCTTGCAAGACGCATAGGTTCTGTGTTTCGGCCCTTGGAAAGTTATCTGTATTTTGTGCAGCTACTGAGTGCGCTTAGGAAGGAATGTTTCTCTTTGTAAGCTTCCACTCATCCACAATAGATATTTGAGTTACAAATGAAATAATCTCAGTTGCCTTTGGCTGAGGATGTAAATATGCTCTAAGAAAGGACAGGAAAAAGGCGGAATTTTTTTTACAGGGTTTATTATTTAACAGAATTTTCTGACTGAAATATAATAGTCTCAGGCTCTTTTCCTTCTATACATAGAATTCTGTCAAGCTTGCACAGTCACTGTAAAAGTGTTTAACATTGTGAAATCATAATTATGACCTTGTGGGTTAACTGACTTTTTTGTGTGTTAATAGGTGGCCAACATGTTTTACATTGTGGTAATTATGGCACTTGTACTACTTAGTTTTGGTGTTCCCAGGAAGGCAATACTGTATCCTAATGAGTCACCATCTTGGACTCTTGCTAGAGATATTGTGTTTCATCCATACTGGATGATTTTCGGTGAAGTGTATGCCTATGAAATTGATGGTAAGACACTGCAATTTTGAAGCAAGTAAGGAGAAAACTGACTTTGATATGGTCTTCTCAAGGTCTATGAATTTTTGATTTTATGAAGTGAAATACCCATTATTGTTGACCTTGATTCCATTTGTTGGATTGTCTCCTTGTGGGTTGTAGCTGTGTAACTTTTTGACTTGACCTTTTCATTATCCTTTGTAAAGCTTGAATGGCTTAGAATGAACACTCTTAATGAATGAACACTTAGTTGCAATTTCTCACAAGGCTATTCCTAGAAAGATTTCTGTCCTGCCAAAATTTTGGCTGTGGTGGTATATTACTCTTTTTTAAGATCCAGTAATATGATTATACTGTAGTATTAACCAGAAACGTTGTCTCCTGTATTTTTCTACCATATTCCTAAATGCATGGAGACATTTTGAATTGCAGAACCAGTGCATCTTAGCTGATTGTTGCAATCTTTACAAGTGACCTTTTTTATTTTTTCCCTCTCTATACTTGCTGAGAGTTCTAAAAGTTGTATGTATTTTCTCTGTATCTTTTTTCCAACACAGTATGTGCAAACAATTCTGATGAAAAAGTTGCTCATCTTTGTGGTCCTGGAACATGGTTGACTCCGTTTCTTCAGGCTGTCTACCTCTTTGTACAGTACATAATTATGGTGAATCTCCTTATTGCATTTTTCAAGTAAGTATATGGATAATTGTTAATTTTTGCTTTGATAAGTTTCTATTTCACTGCAATAAGATGACAAGATAAAAGGAACTGATTCCAATTCAAAGCAATCCCATTTGCTGGAAGTATTTTCAGGTTCTAAGGCTGGTCCTCACCTCCTCATCACTGCAAGTCTGTGAGAAAATATGTAATATGACTGATACATGTCATATCTATGAGGCTTGGGGAATCAGAAGTTTAAGTGAATTTGAAAGTATTTTGTAATTCCTCTAAAATAAAACAGAATCGTTTCTTAATCTGTATTTTTACTTTGTTCCTAAATTCGTTTAATTTTCTTTAGTTGGTTGAGTTTAATAGAAAATTGTCTTTCAGTTCTGTGTTTGATTTATAGGAATAAACAGCTCACTGAGACTTAACTAAGCTCACTATACAAATTAACATTGAAGAGTGACAGGCTGCAGAATTTATGTGGTCTGATGCAAAACCTAGGTTTAGTTATAAATGTTTGTTTGACAAGCTTGAAATTCTATCTCAGTGTAACTTATTTCTGAGGAAAGGTATTGAGATGTTACCAGATGAGAATTTTTTTAACCCTGTCCTTGCTTTGGACCCTAGTGCTTTCTTGAATGTGTTTCCCACTTTCACCAAAATAGTCTGTAATAATAAACCCAAGTATTTGCTTTTGTCTCTTACTCAACTAGCTTCAGAATTCGGATTGTTTAAAGAAAAAACCCCAAAACCAAACACCAACACCCACCTCCCCTCCCACTACCCCAAAAGCCACCTTGATGTGTTAATATTTCTTCTGTTCCCTTTTAGCAACGTGTATTTACAAGTCAAGGCAATTTCAAACATTGTGTGGAAGTATCAACGCTATCATTTCATTATGGCCTACCATGAGAAACCTGTTCTGCCTCCACCACTTATTATTCTTAGCCACATGGCTTCCCTGTTCTGTTGTGTATGTAAAAGAAGAAAGACAGACAAGGCTTCAGATGGACCAAGTATGAACAGTTATTATCCAAAAAAGGGAGTAATTTTTTTTGATATGATTAAAGCAAACTCTCAGAAAAATGCTGTGTTCTTAATTATGTGCGTTCTCAAGAAAGTCAAAGAAGGTCTTAATTTTCCATGGTTTTAATATTGGTTAAGACTATTTCTGTTCAAAGTTTCAGTGTTTCTGAGTGGTATAATTCACAGCCCCTAGAAATCTCCAGTCAAAGTAATCTCTGAGAAAACCAAACAAACCCAAATTAGATTTCCTGTTAGTGTTAATGGGCAAAGTTGGTTTTTTTTCTCCTGAAAAATTCTGTTCTTATTAAACTTTTTGAAAATTTAAAAAGGGAATAAAGTCTTCAATACACATACATCTTCTTTTAAATCTCTTTTTAGAGCTCTTCCTGACGGAAGAAGATCAAAAGAAACTTCATGATTTTGAAGAGCTGTGTGTTGAGATGTATTTCAATGAGAAGGATGATCAGTTTCATTCTGGCAGTGAGGAGAGGATTCGAGTCACATTTGAAAGGTAGAATATTTACAAATAAAATTGCTGAATATAAGAGCTTAGAATTTCTTCAGGCTTTTCACATGAGTTTTAAGGGAGGCAAAATGCAGCTCAAGAACTGGAGTATTTATGCAAAATTTAGGTGATGTCTTTCTGTTGCTATGCACAAACTAATATGAGATTGATACTTCCTGATCTGTAGCAGCACTCAGTAAGCTGAGGCAATCATATTATTTAGTTTCTCATGATTCTTTAAAAAACTGAATGAACTTGAAAAAGAGCTGTAGGCCCTCTGTTGATATTTTTTGTAGTTGTTTATTTTGTCATTCAAATATGTACAAATGTACGTACTGTAGTGACTGCTATCTTGAAATTTCAGCAGTTTTTCCTCATTAAATGGGCAGAAAGGGTTACAATGATGTTTCTTTTGCGTATTGAGAAAAATACCTCTCATAGCTATTTCATAATTTGATTTTTCTCTAGGGTGGAACAAATGTGCATTCAGATAAAGGAAGTTGGTGATCGTGTCAACTACATAAAACGGTCATTGCAGTCTTTAGATTCACAGATTGGCCACCTGCAGGATCTCTCTGCTCTAACTGTGGATACTCTGAAAACGCTTACTGCACAGAAAGCTTCAGAAGCTAGCAAGGTTCATAATGAAATCACCCGAGAATTGAGCATTTCAAAACATTTGGCGCAAAACCTCATTGAGGATGGCTCTCTAAGATCTTCGGTGTGGAAAAAGCACAGCATTGGAAATGCCTTTGGTTCTTTTCCACAAGGAGGCCTTGAAAGTAATAATGCTTTACTCTGTAATATTCCTTTACGTGATGAAAAAGATTCCCAACATAAGACAATTGGTCAGGAGTTAGCTCCAGTTCCTCGAAGAGAAGAAAAAAACTTCCAAGAGGCAGGTTCCTCAGGCAGTGCCTTATTTTCAAATGCTGTTTCCCCTACAGAGCTTCGCCAGCGAATACAGGCTTCAGAGATCTCGAAATCCACTAGTAAAAGTAAAAAATTAGGCAATTCATCCAACAGCATGCCACATGTAACATCCCCAACGGCTAAGTTTTTTGTTAGTACCCCATCTCGGCCCAGTTGCAAAAGTCAGCTGGATTCTTCAACAAAGCATGAAGAGACTGTTTTCTCTAAGGCTACAGAAGGAGATAATAATGTAGAATTTGGTGCATTCGTGGGTAAGTATAACAAAGTAGATTCTGAATGTCCTGCAGTCGTTATTAGCTGCTCTTATCCTCTTGCTTCTGGCTCTGCTTGCCTTGCTTTCGCCCAACCTTGTGTTGAAAATGGAGGATACATAAATTGTGGTTTCATTCATGATGAGAGTGACGCTAATGGTAACTACAGCTGCAGAGTTGACAAATGTGATCACCAGTCCACTGTCAACTTATCGAAGAACAACCCCCAAAGGAAGTTCTGTTTGTCAACTGGCGACTTGACATCAGCAGTCAACTGTAGCGGCTCACATGGAAAATTGAATATTAAAGATGAACTTTCCAAAAGTCAGCATGTCCATGCAATGGAACTACAAAACCAAGATTTATGTTCTAACATCCTTATGGGACTACTTCATAAACTGTGGACCAAATCTAAGCCACAAGGTTTGACTTATCAAGAATTGTATGGTATTTTGGGTGTATTCTGGTTGCAGGTGACTTTATTCTACCATTTTGCTCTGCTTCTTTTTGCTTTTAACATCTCTAATTTCCCTGTGTTGCTTGAATTTATTTGTTTTAACTTTAATTATAATTTCTTTATAATTCTGTCATATAGACAATATTTTTCTGAGAAACATTAGCCAGTTGTTGAGTGTAGCAGTTCTGTGCAATTAGCAGCTCTACAACTTGGTACGGGCGCTGTAGACAAACTTTTTGTGACTCATAAAGCTCCTACCTTCTCATTGCATTAATCAAAAATATTGTCTATTTCTTGACGTAATTACAGAAGATTTCTTAGGCTGATGGAATCCTGAACAAGTATCTTTGTGGTATCTGTGTCAAGCTGAGGGATCCTCCTATACTGTGTTTCTAAACACTGTTGTAACTGGGATCTTCCACTGTTGCCTAAGCTAATGTATCTTTTGGCAGTTGTTTTGGAAGCTTCCAAAGTCCTTCTATTAAATACAGCATTATGTGTCCGCTCAAGTTTTGCTTAACAGCAAAAACGTACATGTTTCTGGTTAGGGCTACTTGCATATTTGAACAGTAAAACAGTGGCAGATTCATTGCAAAACACAGGTGTGGGTTTACTAACTGATTTCTGTGAAGTAGATAACGCTTTAAGTATGCCTAGTGTATGGCAGAAGATCACAATCTGGAGTTGTCAGGTTGCCTGCAGAGGTTTGTCTTGCCCAGAAAGGTTTGTTGTGGACATAAAAATTTAAATCTTTAGATGAGTTTGTTCTACTCTGTGCAACTTGGAATTCTAAGTAGTTACCTACATGCACTATCATTTTATATTTGTGTACGTGTAGGAAGAGTATCTACACATTTGTACACTCATGAGCTCATTTGTTTATCATTTCCTTATGGTTTAAAAAAAGAAAACTTTTTAATTCAGAAAGCAAGACTAAATGGAAATAAGGGGCAGTGTTTGTCTATCTCTTACTTAATCCTTACATGTACTTCACCACTAATAACTTTGAATACTAACTATACTTATTTTGCTGAAGCCGACCTTTTAGTGTGTGGTCCTCTGACCTCTCTAGCATTTAGAACATACTCTTCATTCTCACTGTCCCTGTTTTATAAAGCCTGTGATACAGTGCAGCTTTCCATTGTGAAGCCAAGTAGATTTCTTTTCATTAGAAAGCCACATGCTTGGTAAAATTCTGAAAAGTATTTCCTGCAGCTGGGAGGATGAAGGGTATGTTATAAAAGCTACCTCAAAAAAATTGCCTATATTTTTCCTCCATTTGTCATGCATACATAAAACCCTGTAATTCAGACTGCCCTGTTCCTTCCATGTGAGGAGCATCTCCTCGAGTAAAACTTTACAATTTTAGTTTTACTTTTTGAATTGTGGTAATCCACACCTTAATGTAGGAAAATCAATATTCTCATTAATACTTTATTACACTGATTTTTACTTTAGTGTGTTTAGAAAATCTTCTCTAGTGCAAACAGGGAAACAGAACTCTAGACTCTTTGTAACCCTGTGCTATGGTGATGAAGCTATTGGCATGGTCAGAACATTGGAGATTGCCTTTGATTTTCAATACTCTTTTTGAATTCACTGTGTCAAAGGTCACAGAGACAGCATGGAGTTACAGCGGTTTAAAGAGGTGGCAAGCAAAATGAAAGAAAGAAGTGCTGATATTGAGGTAAGCATGGAAGACATTCTGTTAGATGTGTTAATGGAGATAATTCTCCTTTAACCGCAACTTTGCAATGATTTTGAGAAAGTCTAAGAGGAAATAGAATCAAAGAACTTGCAAAATGCATCCTGGAAGGATTGTGTATCTGGTTTGTGATTTTTAAAATAATCTAGTGAAAGCTCATGCAACCTTAACTACACATCAAGTACTGATTGTTTCATAATGTGATACTAATGAAATATTAAACAAGAACTGAGGTTGTGAAAGCTGAGATGACTACAACTGTGAATTGAGATAAAATTTTCCTGTAATTAGTGTTTAATGAAACATTTGGCACTCATTAATTTCAAGAGCAGCATTTAAGATTTCAGTTATTTACATTATATTTTATAGAGCAAAATGATAATGTATATGATTTTTTTTAAGTGACAAAAGTTGTTCATTATGCTTCCAAGAAGAAAAAGGCCTTTCTAATAAACTTGTCATAAACTTAAACAAATGTATAATTTCCATGTTCTGAAAGAATAAAAATAACTAAACAGGGAGTGATTAATTGTAACAAACTTGTCCTCTGAGTGCTATAATATGTGTAAAAAAGCAAGTTTTCTCACTGTAGCTGTGAAGTTAGTAAATATGAGTTACCATTTGCAGTTACCCCTCAGTTGGGGGAGAATCTGACTTGAGAATTGCATGATGACCATTTGCAATGTCAGTGTTCTGCTGATCTGGATCATCTGATAAGTGTAACGGGTGACCTTAAAGCTTTTAGTGTGTGTGTATTTTTGGCGTAGGTTTTCTGGTAATAATGTTTACGGTTTGCTTTGTTCTTTCTTTAACAGGAGCAACAGGAAGACTTCAAAAAAGCTATACTGGAGGGCGTAGAGACAACCAGACTTCAAGTAAGTAATGAAGGTTTCCATTTATTGAGACATTATTTTCACCAGATACTGAACGTATTCTTTACAGTGAAAACAGCGAAAAAAAGTTGTACAGTTGAACCTTTGTACAAATACAGCTGGATCTCTCCTTGTCCTGGGTTCAGCAGTAGCAGTCCTTTTTCTCCTTTTTAGTAGCTGGTGCAGTGCTGTGATTTTGACTTTCAGCCTGAGAACAGTGCTGATAACACCGATGTTTCTAGCTGCTGCTTAGAATGTTTAGACTGACCAAGGACTTTCTGAGCCTCATGCTCTGCCAGGGAGGAGGGGAAGCCAGGAGGAAGCAGAGACAGGACACCTGACCCAAACTGACCAAAGAGGTATTCCATACCACAGCACATCATGCCCAGGATGTAAACTGGGAGTCATCCGGAAGGATTAGATCACTGCTCAGTTGGGCTCAGTGGTGAGCGGTTGCATTCTCTTCCCTTGTTATTTCCCTTGTCATTGTTATTGGTGGTGGTAGCAGCAGTGGTTTGTGTTACACCTTAGTTACTGAACTGTTCTTATCTCAACCTGTGGGAGTTACATTCTTTTGATTCTCCTCCCCATCCCTCCAGGAGCTGAGAGAGGAAGGTGGGGGAGTGAGTGAGAGACTGTGTGGCTGATTTACGGCTTAGCTTAAACTGCTACACTCCTTGATGTAGGTCTAAATCATTCTGGTGTTTGACACTATTGGGATGGAAAGTCCAGTAGCATTTCCAGACAGTATTGCTGTTCTTAGATCCTTAGTAACAGAGTTATCCCATCTTTACTGGTGGGACTAGTTTGATTCTAACCTTTTCTGTAGGCGCTACAGTCATTGGTTGTAAGATGCTGAAGATGTATGCTGAACGCTGAAATGCATATAGACCTAAATATGAGTCTTCAGAAGATACTTCCAACAGGTGCATTCTCTGTGTTGCAGTGCAGTAGTGTGTTCAGGGATGTAAAGAAGTAGTCTTTCTCATACATACATATATATGTATGTATGTATATATACACACACCTATATGTATTTATGTGTGTGTATGTATATATATACACACACAGTTATACATGTTTTTGACAAACATTCATATACACGCAGGCATGTGTGTATGTTTTCAGATGTGTGTGTATATAAGGGTGAAAAAGGGTGGTAATGATTTCCTAATTGTTATAAATCTTGGAATCAAAAGCAGGGCGTAGTTCATAGAACATTCCAAGTTCGAACTTTTACTTTTTCAAAATCTTGATTTTTTTACATTTTATTCAGGTAATTGTTGGAATTAATAAGCTGGTTGTGAAGAATGTTCCAGCCCTGTGTCACTCAATGTGTAGTTCTGTTTGTGATGAAACTGCCTTTCTCCTTTGCAAAAGAAATATTTTGTTGTCAAAAGCTGACCCACCTCAGTAGATACTCATAAAGTATGTGATTATTACTAAGGAATATATCCACAATGAAATTCCATTCATAAATTGTAAATTTTTATGTAGCAAGACTTCTCTAGATTTTGTTTCTGTTTTCAGTGGGTTCAAACTGAACTTTAGTTTCTTTCTCCCAGAACCACATTCTTAAATAAGAAGTGTCAGCTAACAAAGGCATGTAACAGAATAGCTGAAGTTTGTGCTGGTAGAGATCCAGCGTAATGTACATTTCTGTAGTTGTATTCACATGTAATGTTCTCTTTAAAAGAACTCTTTCAGTATGGCTCAGTAGTCAACGTGCACCTGAAAACGTCAGAGCTGATGGTGTCCTGTGAAGAGCATTTTAACTGAATTATACACACAACTTGTATATTTTTGTGTGAGGTATTTGAGGTACATCCAGAAGTTTAAAATAAATAATAATAAAAAGAAAAGATACCTGATAATCCTAGAAAAGAGAGCTGGGCAGATTTTAATGATGACTAATAATATGTGTTTGGTCTTTTAGGGCCTTCAAACTGATGGTGGTCTAAGACAATCTAGTTCTTGTGGTGGGTCAACTGACCCTCTGGCAGCCCATGCAGAGCAATGTAAGTGTGTCGTCTCCTCAGGTGACCTAATTTTATCTCTAAATTGTGTTGATAATGTGTATTGTAAGAACATGCAAAGGAAACACAAGAAGTTAAAGTGTCTTAAGATATTTTCATGGTTGGTGCTACTTTAATCTGCTCCTGTGTCTCCTTGTGGTTCTTCTAGTTGTGCCAGCTTAATTCTGTTACCTTGTATTTGGCACAGATAGCTAGAGTCATAAAAAGCTAAGTGATGTAATCAGGACTATGCTGGAAACTTGTAAAGATCAAATACTTGTGGATCAGGCTTTTTTTAATGAGCCACATTAAGATGTCTAGTTGCTCACTGTGTTAGGAAATAGGTAACTAACAATGACGCATGCCATTCTTTGTCCAGTTACAAATCTCTTTCATTCATAGTACACAGCAAGAGTAGAAGGGCATCGACTGAAGACACTCAGCAGGTAGACTCCAAAGCAGCCCTACTGACGGTTTGTATCAACGTTTTTTGTTGTTGTTAAGCAAAACTAGAAACTGAACAAATAAAGGAGAAGAAACAGATTTTGTAAAGAGTAGTACTGATTTGTGGATTCATTTGTTGAGAGGCAACAGAAGGAGGCCTGTTTTGGCTGAGGGAAGAAGTGCGTGTTCTCGACAACATTTTGTGTATATTGTCACTGTGATAACCTGTGCTGCTTCTTGTTTATGGAAAAAACCTGCCACTTCTTATTTGAGAAAAGAATTATTTATATAGTCCATAAAACACTAGTGAAGGTGATCAGGAGTAGGCAGCATTTATTCGCCAAAGGGAAATTATGCTTAAGCAATTTGATTGCCTTCTGCAGTGGGACAACTGGATGGATGAATGCAGTGGATATTGTCTACCTGGACTTCAGTAGGGCTTTTGACAGTCTCCTGTGACGTCCTCATAGGCAAGCTCAAGAAGTGTGGGCTGGATAGGTGGATGGTGAGGTGGATTGAGAACTGGAAGAATGGTGGAGGTCAGAGGGTTGTCAGTAGCACAGTGTGTAGTTGGAGACCTGTAACTAGCAGTGTCCCCCAAGGGTCAATACAAGGTCCAGCATTGTTAAACTTCTTCATCAATGACTTGGATGGAGGATTAGAGTGCCTCCTCAGCAAGTTTGCTTATGGGACAACACTGTGAGGAGTGACTGATAAACCAGAAGGCTGTGCTGTCATTCAGCAAGACCTGGACAGGCTGGAGAGATGGGCAGAGGTGAACCTCGTGGAATTCAGCAAGGCAAGTGCAGGGTCCTGCACCTGGGGAGGAATAACCCCATGCACCAGTACAGGTTGGGGGCTGACCTGCTGGAAAACAGCTCTGTGGAGAGGGACCTGGGGTCCTGGTGGACAAGTTAACCGTGAGCCAGCAGTGTGGCCTTCTGGCCAGGAAGGCCAGTGGTATCCTTGGGTGCATTAATAAAAGCATTTCTGGCAGGTTGTGGGAGGTAGTCCTCCCCCTCTGCTCAGCCCTCGTGAGGCCTCTCTGGAGTACTGTGTCCTGTTCTGGGCTCCCCAGTACAAGAAAAACAAGGAACTGTTGGAAGGGGTCCATCAGAGGGCCAGTAGAATGATAAACAATCTGGGGCATGTCTCTGATGAGGAAAGGCTGAGAGAGCTGGGCCTGTTTAGCCTAGAGAAGAAGAGGCTGTGGAGGAATCTGATAAGTATGTAAGTATATGAAGAGAGGGTTTCAAGAGGAGGGTGCCAGGCAATAGATCAGATGCAATGGGCATTAACTAAAACACAAAGTTCCTCCTGAACACGAGGAAGAACTTCGCTGTGAGGGTGACTGAGCATTGGAATAGGTTGCCCCGAGAGGTTGTGGAGTCTCCTTCCCTAGAGACATTCGGGAGTCCTCTGGAAGCAATCCTGGGTAATGTGCTGTAGGTGACCCTGCTTGTGCTTGAACAAGGATGTTGGACTAGGTGATCTCCAATGGTCCCTTCCAACTTCAGCCATTCTGCGATTCTGTGAATATGTAGCCTTATCCTCTTAATTGTAGTTACCATTTCTAACTTTTGTTAGAGTCTTCCCATTCAAAAGCAGTTCAGTACAGTCTGATGAAGTATTTCCAATAAATAAGCTGTACTGGAAGGTCTTAAAATAAATTACTACCCCAGCCCCAATTAAATGTACTTTTGTTTCCTTACAAAACTGAAACCTTTTTTGGTTTTCCTTTCTTTTGTTCCAAAGGATTGGTTACAAGGCAGACCTTCAAATAGCGGTCAAATGTAAGTAAGCTTTCTACTAACAGAGTACTTTTATTACTCTGTATTTCCATTTGGGGTTTTTTTGGGGTTGTCTTTGACTGTGGTGGTGTTCAGTTGCATTTAATGAAAAAACAAGGCTTTAAGGCTTTTTTTTTTTCCTAATAAATAACTGAATGTGTTCACTGGAATGCTTTGACAGGTTCTGTTTGGATTAATGGGGTCACATGTCAGAGGGCAAAACATGCCCTTAAATGAAAGTGACTGTGTTGACACTTATTAAGGAGCTAGCTTCCTGGTGAAGGACTTTACCCAGCCTTCCAAACAGTAAGCCCTCTCTGGAATTGTACAGACGTTGCTCTTGTTACCAATTATTCCCTGAGTTAACTGTTAAAGCATTTACCTGATTAACCTGATAACAGAAGGGTAAGCTCTTGTGAGCAAGTTAATTAAAAGCACCTCTGTGGGAAAGAGCGCTTGTGATGCAAACTTTGCATAATGTTGTGCGTGACTTGGTGGTATTTAAAGTAGAGCTCTGAAAACATGAGATTACTTAACAGCCTTCCATTACTGCTTTGTAATTAAGAAACCTGTACTGCCCTTGAAAAATAGGATAAAAGTGGTGTTGTGAGGTTAACAAGGTGACCTAGGATGAAGTGTCAGAGTCAGTGAATACACAGTTAAGTTTTTAAGTGGTAATGACTGTTGGTTTTGTGGCATTTCACAGGCCCTCTGAAGAAGATGCATTGAATGGTAAGTTTGTTTCTGCTGTAAACAAGCTGGGAGGTGTTCATAAAAGCAGCTGTTTGGGTCTCCGTGAGAATGCGTGTAAATACTGATCATTTGGAACTAGCATAATAGTGTGATTATTATTATTGTTACTATTTTAAAAATCTCTTTCAGGCATTGCTTCTCCTTTCAAGCCTATCATGGATATCAATTACTATTATTCAGGTTAGTCCCTCTTATGAACTCGTGTTCATGTTTTTATTGATGCTTATTAGATCTTTAACAAATCCTGTAATTTTCATCTAGCTGTAGAAAGAAATAACTTGATGAGATTGTCACAGAGCATTCCATTTACTCCTGTGCCTCCGAGAGGTAAGAATTGCACTTCTTGTTGCTGCTTCACTGTGGTCTTTTGGGGGAAGAAAACAAAAGTAAACTCTGTACAGATACATTCTAATGCACAATGATCAAGCCAGATTCCATACTTGCATACAGCAAGTGTGAAACTAAAGTCTTAATGAACAAAAGGAAGTCTAGTGTTGGTCTTGCAACACTCAAAAATATAAATGAGTATGACACCTTTTCTAGTGCAGCTCACTTCATTGGGAAATCTGTATTAATTGTAGAATCATAGAATAGTTGGGGTTGGAAAGGACCTTAAGATCATCCAGTTCCAACCCCCCTGCCATGGGCAGGGGCACCTCCCACTAAACCATGTCACCCAAGGCTCTGTCCAACCTGGCCTT